>CM076570.1:1461108670-1461378838 GCA_034641835.2 Pinus albicaulis
GAAACTGCGGGCCTAATCGCAATCGAAACTGCGGGCCTGATCGCAATCGAAACTGCGGGCCTAATCGCAATCGAAACTGCGGGCCTAATCGCAATCGAAACTGCGGGCCTAATCGCAATCGAAACTGCGGGCCTAATCGCAATCGAAACTGCGGGCCTGGTCTTTTCGATCAACCCATTGAAATTTTCCCGATTACGATTGCGCGATCGGTCTTTTTAATCTAACCATTTTATATTTAACACGTGACTTCAAGCTTTTAAGTTGAAACTTTGGATAAGCGGGTTCTTGGGTTTTATAAAGGAAAAAGCATAAGAGTAATGAAAATTTACAATGTTTTAAGCGCCGGAGGCGGGCTTACTGGATATATAAAATAAACGATGCGATCGGGTTTTTGTATTTACAAAGGATTAATCGCATCGGAACATTTCAAACCAAAGTATGATCGCAATCGGAACTTTTGAATAGAGCACAAGTCTCGCGCATTTGGATACTTCCGATGTGATGAGCGCCGAACAGGGTTAGCGCTTGGTTTTTTAATGGAAATGGGGGTTCCGAAACAGTTAAAAAGTGAGTTTTCAACTATGGAAAGGGGAATTTTTCATAAATGGAAAGAAGAGGACTTATGAAAACAAGGCAGTTTTGATGGAGAAAAAGGGGAGCAGATGAAAGGTTTGAGAAGAGGGAAAATGATGGTCTTTCACCAGTCTTTCACTTGGAATCAGCAGAATTTTCTGAGTATAAAATGGGACAACAAATGAGGATTTGGGACAGAGGCATGAGACCTTAAAGAGACTTCAAGAGCCAACAATTTTTAGTGATAAAATTTGTTCCTCGGAGGCTCAAAGACCTTAGCCACCTTTTGGTATAAAAAATATTATAGATGGCTAACATAGTTGACCAAGTGACCAAGTCAATAGCGCTACTACAAGAGGAGGGAAACCAACTAGGGCAGCGCAGTTTTGAAAGGGGAATTTTCTCAAGGAAGTCACCTCATCAATGAGTGGGGTCTGAGATGGGGAAGCTCACCAAGGATAAGAAGGAGGAGATATTAGAAAGGAAGGCATTCAGTAATCATATTTTTTTGGTCTTTTGACTAATTGAAAGCTCCAGCTGTTTAGCTGTAGTTGCAGCACTGTTTAGTGCAAAAGAATTCTCATGTGGGAATTCCATCTTCACCTTTGGTATAGTTGATTGTGAGATCTGAGGGGAAGGTCCTAAGCTTATTTTTCATCATATATCTTCATTATATCCATTATGCATCATATATAGGGTAGTCACTTCCATTAACTGCGTCATTTCTGCAGTAGCAGCAGCTGCTGGGTTAAACCCTCCTATTTTGTACTTGTTCCGGAGGAGGAGGTATCTATTTCACTCCGGGAGGTATATTGAGGAAGGCCTTGGGAAAATTTATGTATTATTCATCTATTTCAAATCATATTCAGTATTTTCTAATACATATTTGCAGGGCACAATGTTATTTTCTGCAGTGCTGCATTTTATATTGTTATTTTGCCGGAAACCCTTGCCGGGATGTTCTGATGTGCTTGTAAAACAGGTCAAACCTATCATTTATGATTCCATGATTAATGAAAGCTCTAGATATGTATTAAATCATCTTTTTTTGTATATTCCCTAATAAAAATTACGCGGTTGCAGTCTTCAAAAATTCTATTTTGTGAAGTTGTGGGATTGGGGTGTTTTTGAGCATATATGAGCTGGGGAGATCTGTTTAGTGTAGGTAGAATGATTTTTTTTTTATGCCATTTCATATTTAAGTGAAATAAAGCATATATAAGACGATCCAAATCCTATTGTGCATTTTTATTGCATGGTTTTCCTTATACATCATCCTCATTGAAGATATTGTAGAAATTCGTGAAAAGGAATATTACAGTGATATCAGAGCTCTGCTTTTGGCTCAGCTTGTGGGGGAAATTTATCTTGAGTATGGAGGATGAATAAATTTTGAATATCCTACTTCAAACCCTGCAGAAAATTGCAAGGGACCTCAAGGAGATGAGACACGAAGGGGATTCTATAGGGTTTTTCCATGAGGCAAGCACCAGCACTGCAAATGGCATGGAGCATTCAGCTGCACCAAAATGCTCTACCATGCCTTCATTTATAACTAGAGGAGATAAGGAGGGAACCCTGGGAGATTATTTTGAAGAATATGAACTCCAATCTCAAGGGTTCAAAGAGCACTTGAGCTTTTAGGAGTTTTGCCGGATCAAGGATGGAAGGAGGATTAATCCTCATCAAAAGGAGGAGAACTTGATGCAAGGATTAGCCCTACATCGTAGTATGGTAGGGTTATTCTTGCCCAAATTTGATGGGAAACCTAAGTTTACAGCCAAGGCTTGGGTGGAGAAGTTGGACACATACTTCCAGCTCAACAAAGTTTCTAAAATAGAATCCATCGAGATAGCTGCGCTGCACCTAGAAGGGGAAGCTCAAGAATGGTGATTTCATGGACTGAACACACTTGGGCATCATCACATCACTTCATACTCAGTTTTCACCAAGAATCTAGTGGAGAGATTTGATCCAAGAGATCCGGAAGCCCATTTTGTCAAATTAACCAAGCTTAAACAAGAGGGAGATCTTGAGGATTATATTGCTGAGTATTTGCAACTTTTAATGATGGTATCCAACCTCACTATGAGCAGGAAGGTATGCATGTTTATTAATGGGGTGGCTGAACCATTGTAGGGGTTGGTCAAATCCACTAAACCAACCACACTCCTTGAAGCTGTGGAGAAAGCTAGGGACCTACAACACATCTTTCCCAGGGAAAGAACATTATTGCAGCAGGAGGCCTACTCAGGACCAAGGAAGACAATCCATGTTCAAAATTTGTAGGGAGAATGTGTTGCAGGAAGGACACATCATGTCAAGACCTTCTCCAAGAAGGATTCTAGTGTAGTACCATCTATAGAAGACTTTGCTCCAAGAGGGGGAGCTATTGCAGCATTAAGAGGGGTCCCAAAGTATCTAACCTTGAGGGTGAGAGGTAATATTATGGGGCAAAGAGTCTCTGTGTTGATAGATAGTGGGGCTACTCATAATTTTATTGATGCACAACTGGTACAAAGGATAGGAATCCACACGGAGGAGTTTGAGGGATTCTCAATTTTGGTCCCAGGAGCTATGACCCTGTCGTGTGCCAAGTATGTTCCGACACTAACCATTACCATGGGGACCTAAACCTTGACAGACCACTTCTTTGTGGTAGACATTCCAGACACCAATGTCATATTGGGAGTCTAGTGGTTAATCACTCTTGGTATAGTTACCACTAATTGGAGAAATTTGGAGATGGAACGGATAGGAGGGAAGAATGGCCAGTATCAAAAGATCAAGGGTATAAACACATACCCCCCTTAGGTTGTTTCAACACACAAGATGGAGGCAGATCTGCATAGAGGGGATGTTGAATGGGCAGTGGAGTTGCATATATTAGAGGTGAAGGGCAAGGATTCACCAGTGCATCCAGATGTTCAGTCTCTCTTGGACCAGTATTCTACAGTATTTGGAGATATCCCACCAGGGAGACCTCTTGACCGAGGGTTTGAACACACTATTGAGTTGGAACAAGGGATCCAAGCAGTAATCACCATTCCTTATAGGCACCCCAAGGCTTATAGGGATGAGATTGAGAGGGCTATCCAAGAGCTGCTAGCTCTAGTACACATCCTGCCTAGTACTAGCCCTTTTGCTTCTTCAGTGGTCTTGGTAAAGAAGAAAGATGGCACATTGAGGATGTGCATTGATTATAGGGCCTTGAACAAGAATACCATGAAGAACAGGTACCCTATACCTAGGATCGATGAACTCATGGATGAGTTGAGGGGATCTAAATACTTCTCCAAGATTGATTTTAGATCTGGGTATCATCAAATGAAGGTGAGGGAGCAACTAGATATCCCCAAGATAGCGTTTAGATGTCACTATAGGCATTTTGAGTTTCTAGTAATGCCCTTTGGATTGACCAATGCCCCAAAAATTGTCCAATATTGCATGAACCACATCTTCTGGGGTCATTTGAAAAAGTTTGTATTGGTCTTCTTTGATGATATTCTTACCTATAGCTGCACTTGGGAGGAGCATTTGTAGCATATTGAGACAGTTCTACATATCCTCAAAGAGCAGCAATTCTATGCCAAGCTCTCTAAATGTGTATTTGGCCTCACAGAGATGTTGTATTTGGGGCACATCATAGGAGTAGATGGAGTGAGGGTACATGAGGAGAAGATCCAGGCCATCAGAGATTTCCCTGAGCCCAAGAATGTCACAGAACTCAGGGGGTTTGTGGGCATATGCACTTATTACAGGAATTTTGTGAAAGGGTTTTCACAACTAGCAGCACCACTCACAGACTTGACAAATAGGGGAGCTTTCCATTGGACACCTATAGTGCAGAGGGATTTTGAGAAGCTCAAAGAGGTAATGAATATTTGTCCTGTTTTGGTTTTTCCTGACTTTTCTCAATCTTTTGTTCTAGAATGTGATGCATCAAATGAAGGTATTGGGGTAGTATTGATGCAAGGTGGGCATCCTATAGCCTTTGAGAGCAGGAAGCTGCTCCCTCATGAGAGGTTATACCCCATCTATGATAAAGAGATGTTGGCTATCATGCATGCATTAGCCAAATTCCGGCAATACTTGGTGGGGAATAAGTTCAAGGTGAAGACTGACCATAACAGTCTTAGATTCTTCCTTGAACAGAAAAAACTCCAGGAGAGACAACAAAAGTGGGTGATAAAAATCCAAGATTATTATTTTGACATAAAGTATGTCAAGGGGAAGAACAATGTAGTAGTTGATGCACTATCCAGGAGACCTACAACACTGTCTTTGAGGGGCATGGACGTAGATTGGAAAGCTCAACTTTTAGTTGAGTATTCCAAAGATGAATTTGCATGTGAGATACTTGATGGGGTGGTATCAGATGAGAGGTTTAGAGTAATGGATGAGATCATCTATTACTCGGACCGGATCTTCTTGGCTAATAATTCCAAGCTCAAGGAGAAGATCTTATTAGCATCACATGATTCCCCACTTGCCGGGCATCAAGGTTTCACAAAGACTTACAGGGCCATAAGAGAGAGATTCTCATGGAAGGGTCTCAAGGAGGATGTGCTCCGACATGTCAGAGAGTGCACCATTTGTTATCAGAATAAGGGAGAACACACCCACCCTGTTGGGTTATTGCAGCCACTACCTATTCCAGATGGGAAGTGGGAAAGTATCTCTATGGACTTCATCACTGGCCTACGGACAGTACAGTGTAAGGATTGTATCTTTGTAGTTGTAGATAGAATAATAAATTACTCTCATTTATTTTCCATTTCTGCACATTATACTACTTCACAATTAGCTGAGCTCTTATTTAGAGATGTATTTAGACTCCATGGTCTCCCAAGGACCATAGTGAGTGATCAGGACAGTCACTTCATGGGTGGCTTTTGGCAAGAACTTTTCTGGTTGGTGGGGACTGATTTGACTCCAAGCACTAGTTATCACCCCCAAACCGATGGAAAAACTGAGATAGTGAACAAGTGGCTGGAAGGCTACTCGAGGAACTATGTAGTAGGGCAACAGAGAGCTTGGCTGCGTTGGCTCCACTTGGGAGAGTATTGTTACAACACTACTCACCATATTTCTATTGGCATGACTCCATTTTGGGCCTTATATGGGTATGAGGCACTCTCATTTGCTGATGTTATGTTTGGGGCAAGTAAGGCTCCAAGGGAAAAGGAATGGATTCAAGAGAACCAGGACATACTTAGGGCACTCAAGGACAACATTGCTACTGCACAGAACCAACAGAAGATGTATGCAGACCATGGTCAGATAGAAAGATAGTTTGAGGTGGGAGATCTTGTCTATCTGCATCTTCAGCCTTACAAACAGTCCACAATCAAGGAGAAGGGAGCTAAGAAGCTCAAACCACATTTTTATGGGCCATACAGGGTGATCAAATGTATCGGTAAGGTAGCATATGAGTTGGAGCTTCCGAAGGGGAGAAAGATCTAGAATATCTTCCATGTCTCTTGCCTCAAGAAGGCCATTGGGAGGAATGTAGTTTCCAACATGGATCTCCCCCCTATTGATGATGAGGGCCACCTGATTTTGCAGCTAGAAGCAATCTTAGACACAAGGGAGAGGCAACTAAGAAATAGAGTCTTCAAGGAATATCTGATTCGATGGAGGAATCTACCAGATGAGGATGCCACTTGGGAGGGAGAGAAAATATTACAGCATCCTTCTTTACTGTTGCTTGTGGGCAAGAAAATTTTGTGTGGGGAGGACTATAATATTCCCAATTAGCCACTGCTACTTGGAATATTATAACTGCTCCATTTTTGAAATAGAAGAGTAGAAAGGACAATAAAACATATCCCAGTGTGAAAAGGGATTGGATTAAGAGGAAAAATAAAGCCACTTTGGTGTGAAAGAGGGGCAAAGCAATGAGCTAGATCCAGTTGACCAAGTCAACATCACTACTACAAGAGGAGGGAAACCAACTAGGGCAGCGCAGTTTTGAAAGGGGAATCTTCTCAAGGAAGTCACCTCATCAATGAGTGGGGTCCGGGGTGAGGAAGCTCACCAAGGATAATAAGGAGGAGATAGCAGCAAGGAAGGCATTCAATAATCATATTTGTTTGGTCTTTTGATTGATTGCAAGATGCAGCTGTTTAGCTGTAGTTGCAGTATGTTTAATGCAAAATAATTCTCATGCGGGAATTCCATCTTCACCTTTCAAGGTCTAGCTGATTGTGAGATCTAAGGGGAAGGTCCTAAACTTATTTTTCATCATCTATCTTGAGGATATCCATTCTTCATCATATACAACACAGTCACTTCCAATAACAGTGTCATTTCTGCAGTAGCAGCAGCTGCTGGGTTAAACCCTCCTATTTTGTGCTTGTTATGGAGGAGGAGGTGTCTATTTCACTCCGGGAGGTATATTGAGGAAGGCCTTGGGAAAATTTCTGTATTATTCATTTATTTCAGATCATATTTAGTATTTTCTAATACAGATTTGCAGGGCACAACGTTATTTTTTGCAGTGCTGCATTTTATATTGCTATTTTGCCGGAAACCCTTGCCGGGATGTTCTGATGTGCTTGTAAAAGAGTTCAAACCTCTCAATTCTGATTCCATGAATAATGAAATCTCCAGATCTATATTAAATCATCTTTTTCCGTAGATTCCCTAATAAAAATTACGCTATTGCAGTCTTCAGCAATTTGTAATATTCCTTTTTCAGAATTCTCAAGATTCTATTTTAGAGATGGACTACAAAGGAATTTACTAGATATGTCACCTTTCAAAGAAAGGGTGAGATCCAGAGGCTACTTGGCCAATTTTAGACTCTGTCTATAGAACTTGGAATAACCCCTTTTTAGGAATTTCAACAAGGTGTTCAAGGAAACCACTGTATAAGTAAAAATAAGAAAAAATAATGTAGATCAAGGCTGGGTTCCCCTCATTTATGATATATGTGACTTATATATGGAATTTAATTAAAAAAAAATCAATTTAGGCACATTAAACAGATCTCCCAAAAAGTAGACTAGCTAAAAAGCACCCAAAGGGGAAGGCTGTAGTCAAATGCAAGCACTGCTTCAGGAATTGTGCAGTTTTAGCTAATTTTCAGTGGAGATCAGCAAGAGAACTAATATCTCAGTATTACAGTAGCAAATAATAATTATGATAAAGCCCTTTCATTATACAGTAGAAATCATGAGCCAATACAGTAGTAAATCTTTAGAAAAGAGAGCAGGAGCACATATATATTTGCAGAAATGCTTCAACAACGTTATTTTTCAGGAGGTTTAGTAGATGTGAGTTAAAAATTAGATCTAGAGCAGATCTATGGAAAAAATACCAGATCTATATAATATCTGGAAACTCTATAGTTTTCTCTACAAGATCCACTTGGAATTTTGACAAAAGCATGCATGGATAAGAGTAGATCTGAGAAACAAGTTGCAGATCTGGAAACTGCTGCAGTAAATTTCTGAATATGAAATTTCATTACAATGGATCGGATCTGAACAAAACATAGATCAGCAAGCCAATCCATGGATCACCAAGTGGAAGGCAAGCCCAACACAAGAGACCTCTGATCTAAACTATGAGCAAGACAACTTGCAAACCCTCATACATAAATAACGCAGTTTTCCTAGTGGGACAATGTTGTAGCTCAAAATACATAGAAAACTACTGAATAATTGCAGATCTGAAGTACAATAAATGATACACTTTTCCGGGAGGTCAAAGGACGCACTCCATGGAGAGAGGCTCTCAAAATACACTAGATCTCTGCAGATCTAGATCACCACTTGCTGCAGCTTGCAGAGACAGCAAAGCCCTCAATAGATCAGCACTGCCAATGTAAGTAGGAGCTTGGCCTCAAGCCTAATAGTGGTTCATTTCAGCAAAATTTCCTCCTTGAATCATCAAAGGAAGAGGTGAAACTCCTGCACAGGAATTCCATATACATTCCTCCACTCAATAGCAAAGAATGATATTTGTCTAAGCAGACAAATACTCATAAATATAATCTATCAACAACCTTCTCTTGCTTCCCTCCTTTCCTTTTATAAGATGAGAAATCTCTTGCAAACCCTAAACCACTTTGATGAGTTAGTCCTTTTCACATTAGAGGCTCCTTTCTAGAACTGTGTTGTCCCTTTTGGAGATGCAATGAACCTAGACAACGCTATTGATTTGGTCAAGGTTGACCCAGTCTTTAGCTCAAACCTCTTTCACACCTGCAAGTGATTATTTACATTGCCCTGATTTGTCTTTGTTCACATGGGAATTGATTTATTCTAAATTTTTATGAGTTTTACATGTCCTCCTTTATTCATTTATTCATGAAACATAAATTAAAAAAAAATTGAATGTTCCTCTTAGCTAAGGCTAAGTGGGAACATTACAGTCCTCCCCTTCAAAATGTTGCTTGTCCTCAAGCAACTGACAGGCTAAGAGTTGTAGTTCTTCTCCTTCTCCATTGATGGCACCATCAAGGATGAAGCTTTCATCATGGACTAAGTGCTCACCAAGCCAATACATCAAAAACTGCTCCTCCAATGCTAACATGATAGGGGAATAGTCTATCCCTTCACGAGTGTAAAAATCAACAGAAATAAACATGGGTGGAGCAATGTCACATCTAAAACATGTATCATGAAGTACAGGATAAAGTTCCATCCCATGTGGTACATATACACTGCCCACTTTTTTTCCATACAAACCCATAAATAATACCAATATATCATCTATGTATGGAAGCAAAATCACATATATGCAAACTGAAATTTTCACTTGAGGAGGTGGGTCACAATCCCACATAAGGTACCAACGCAGTGCACTCCTTGTTTTGAGTAGATCTGAGTGTGGTAGGTGGTAATCCCACCACATCTTTGCTGCATGGGTCACTTTGACATGGCTGAAAGTGAGGCCCAAGTTAGGTGCCTTTGGGAAGCACCCATCATGATGGATAATCTCCCTTTGCACCTTAAGGGAGTGGCCAGATCTGGAATTTTTATTGGCCTCATAAATGCCATGAGATTTGTATGTAATATCACTCCTTGTAGTAGCCATGGCCTACATACATATGGTAAGAGAATGTGTCAAATCAGAAAAATAAACATTCTCCATAAGATCATATTCTTTACCATTCAAGTCTCCCACACACATGGAGTTAGGCATGGGCATTTCTCCTCTTTTAAGAGAAGGAAGAGATGGATGAAATGTTTCCTGCATAGGATCATTTGGCTGCCCCAGGTCCTCGTAACTATTTCACTCTTGTAAGTGCTGATGTAGTTCCTCCCAATCATAGTGCTGATGTAGTTCTTCCTTCATACCCTCCCAATCAAAACTCCTCAAGATTAGAGAGTAGATCTTTGCTGACTGCATATAGCTGGAAAGGAACTCTTTGTGTGCTCTTTGTAGTATCTCTTGCTTAAGCTTGGAGGCTTGAGACATGAATACTTTACCAAGATGATATATGAACCATTCATGGACCAAATAGCCTCCTCCTTGCTTCATGCCATCTAATATCATCCCGATGTGCAGATCTTTGGAGTTTCCACAAGGAGTTGAGATCTCCAATATGGATCTACACATCTCAACAAGGACAACGTTGTTGATGCATCTATGGTGGTGCTTGCCTTGTTTCTGATTGTTTCTATGAAATTACATATGCCAAATTTATTTGTGGGAAGGCTGATCCTCCCCTTTGCTTCCTTCCACAGCGCTGTGGCTTTCTCCTCCATTTCTCCAGAACTTTGTGAGGCTTCCCCCACATGATTAGAATCCAATGGCATTCCAAGTGGCTTGCCATGAGGTAGGAATGTTCCTTGCAACATTCTCATAAACATGAGAGAAGGAACTGTGAGGTCCTTGCCCCCACTGTGCCATTCCATATTTGTTGTTTGGGTGGAAACATCAGGTGAAGGATAGGTGTGCATGCCTTGAATGATTTGTTGCTTCCCACTCTTAAAATCCACCCACTCCATCTACCAGGCCTTCCAATCAGTGGTGACTTTTCCCAAGGTAATAAACCACTGGACACCCAAGATGATGTTGGTGTCTGGTATGTCAACTACAAAGAAATGGTCCACCAAGGTGTAGGTTCCCATAGTCACATAAAGTGATGGAACACACTGCATGCACTGGATAGTTCTATCTCCCAGAACCAAAACAGAGAACCCATCAAAAGTATCAGTGGGGATCCCTCTCCTCTACAAAAGGTGAGCATCAATAAAGTTGTGGGTTGCCCCACTGTCAATCAGAATAGACACTCTTTGGTTCATAATTAAACCTTGCACTCTGAGGGTCAAGTACTTGGGCACTCCTCTCAAAGAAGCAAGAGTCCCACTTGTTGGAGCAAAGGCTCCTTCTTCCTCTCTATATGGTGATTGATCCTCCTCCTCATCATCACTAGCACTGTGACCTCTCCTAGGTCCATCATTTCCCTCTTCCTCCTCAAAATCAGAGAAGACTTCAATATAGTGGGCTCTTCCAATAGCACATCTATGTCCCGGTACCCATGGCTCTTGACAAGTGAAACATAATCTCTTTTTCCTCAACTCCCTCTGGAGATCAATGTCAAGATATTTCTTTAGTGAGATCTCCTTGGATGGAGCAACTTTCCCTTCTTTCCCCTTAGAATAGTGCGGGGTTCTGCTTTGGAAATTTGCCTTTGCTCTTGGCAAGGCATCTTGGAGATCCATAGCTGTCTCAATGGCATCATGCAAATAGATGGGTTTGGTAGACTTAACCAACCCATGCAAAGGTTCCTCTAGGCCATCAATGAACATGTATACTCTCCTTGCTAGTGATAGATCAGGGACCATTACAGACAACCTCAGGAATTCAGAGATATAGGCCTCTGCATCTCCTGTTTTCTTAAGCTTTGCCAAGCTTATGAAAGGGGCCTCCGGATCTTTCCGATCAAATCTCTCCATTAGTCTCTTAGTAAAATTAGAAGATGTAGACACATTGCTGTGTCCCAATGTAGATAGTCCATGAAACCACCAGTTGTGGGCATCTCCCTCAAAATGCAGCGCAACAATCTTGATGGCTTCTACTTCGGGCACTTTATTCAACTGGAAATAGATGTCCAACTTATCTATCCACGCTTTGGCAGAACAAGAGGGTGATCCATCGAACTTAGGCAAGAAGAACCTACCCATAGTGTGGTGTCTCCCATGAGGAAACCTCCATCTCTGTACTGCTGCCATGGCCTCCTGCGATCCTTGAGATGGAAAAAGTATTGAAAGCTCAAGTTATCCTTGAACCTCTAACTTTGTGAGTCATATTCTACAAAGTAACCTTCTAAAGAGGTTGGCTCTTGCAGTCTTTCATTCGGTACAGCCAAGAAGGTAGTTATTATAGAGCGTTGTGAGGCCTATGGAGCTTGTGGCAAGCTCACAGGTTGACTAGTCCCAAATTGAGACATATCAGAACTTTCTCCTTGATGGAATCTCCCAAGGTATTCCCTCATTCAATCTATCCTCATCTTCTTTATCTCCTTGGACAAGTCTTGCATAGCCTCCAAGAGAGTTTTTACAAACTCCTCTGCTTCCTTATCTTTATCATTCATAGATTCAGGGGCTTTCCCCTTATCTTGACCCTTGTCAAGGTCAACAATAGTATAGTCATACTTTTTATGACTTCTATTATGATATCTCCTCTCCCTATTAGAATGAGGATCTTCATCTTCGGAATGCAGCATGACTAGTGCTCCAATGCTAGCACAGGCTGTGCCAAGAGTGGAGCTCCGACACCACTGTAATATTCATTTTTCAAAATTCTCAAGATTCTATTTCAGAGATGGAGTACAGAGGAATTTACTGGATATGTCACCTTTCAAAGAAAGGGTGAGATCCAGAGGCTACTTGGCCAACTGTAGACTCTGTCTATAGAACTTGGAATAACGCCTTTTTAGGAATTTCAACAAGGTGTTCAAGGAAAACGTTGTATAAGTAAAACTGAGCAAAAATAATGTATATCAGGGGTGGGTTCCCCTCATTTATGATGTATGTGACTTATATATGGAATTTAATCAGAAAAAAATTAGTTTAGGCACATTAAACAAATCTCCCAAAAAGTAGACTAGCTAAAAAGCACCCAAAGGGGAAGGCTGCAGTCAATTCAAGCACTGCTTCAGGAATTGCACAGTTTTAGCTAATGTTCAGGATCAGCAAGAGAAATGATATCTTAGTATTATAGAAGAAAATAATCATTATGATAAATCCCTTTCATTATACAGTAGAAAGCATGAGCCAATACAGCAGTAAATATTCAGAAAAGAGAGCACAAGCACATATATATTTGCAAAAATGCTTCAACAGCGTTATTTTTCAAAAGGTTCAGTAGATGTGAGATGAAAATTAGATCTAGAGCAGATCTATGGACAAAATACCAGATCTATATCATCTCTGGAAACTCTATAGTTTTCTCTACAAGATCCACTTGGAATTTTGACAAAAGCATGCATTAATAATAGTATATCTGAGAAAAAAGTTGCAGATTTGGAAACTACTGCAGTAAATTTTTGAATATGACATTTCATTACAATGGATCAGATCTTAACAAAACATATATCAGCAAGCCAATCCATGGATCACCAAGTGGAAGGCAAGCCCAGCACAAGAGATCTATGATCTAAACTATGAGCAAGACAACCTGCAAACCCTCATACATAAATAACGCAGTTTTCCCAGTGGGAGAGCGCTATAGCTCAAAAGACACAAAAAAATACTGAATAATTGTAGATCTGAAGTACAAGAAATGATGCACTCTTCCAGGAGGTCAAAGGACCCACTCCATGGAGAGAGGCTCTCAAAATACACTAGATCTCTGCAGATCTAGATCACCACTTGCTGCAGCTTGCAGAGATAGCAAAGCCTTCAATGGATCAATGCTGCCAATGTAAGTAGGAGCTTGGCCTCAAGCCTAATAGTGGTTCATTTTAGCAAACTTTTCTCCTTGAATCATCAAAGGAAGAGGTGAAACTCCTACACAGGAATTCCAGATACAATCCTCCAGTCAACATCGGAGAATGCTATTTGTCTAAGTAAACAAATACTCAGAAATATAGTCTATCAACAACCTTCTCTTACTGCCCTCCTTTCCTTTTATAAGATGAGAAATCTCTTGCAAACCATAAACCACTTTGATGAGTTAGTCCTTTTCACATTAGATGCTCCTTTCTAGAACTGCGTTGTCCCTTTTGGAGATGCAATGAACCTAGACAGCACTGTTGATTTGGTCAAGGCTGACCCAGTCTTTAGCTCAAACCTCTTTCACACCTGCAAGTGATTATTTACATAGCCCTGATTTGTCTTTATTCACATGGTCATTGATTTATTCTAACTTTTTAGGAGTTTTACATGTCCTCCTTTATTCATTTATTCATGAAACATAAATTAAAAGAAAATTGAATGTTCCTCTTAGCTAAGGCTAAGTGGGAATATTACACAATTCTATTTTTTGAGGTTGTGGGATTGGGGTGTTTTTGAGCATATATGAGCTGGGGAGATCTATTTAGTGTAGCTAGAATGATTTTTTTTTTATGCCATTTCATATTTAAGCTACATACAACATATATAAGAGGATCCAAGTCATGTTGTGCATTTTTATTGCATGGTTTTTCTTACACAACGTCTTCATTGAAGATATTGCAGAAATTCCTGAAGAGGAATATTACACAAATATTTTTTTGGTGAGAAAGAAAACGAGAGAAATTTGTCTTTGTATTGATTTCAAAAACTTGAAAAAGGTGTCTTTAAAAGATAACTATCCCATTCCTAATATGTACCATATCCTACAAAGAGTGGTTGGGTCCTCTCAAATGTCGCTTCTTGATGGATATTTGGGATATAATCAAATCTTGTTGCATAAGGATGACTAAGACAAAATTTCTTTCACGACACCTTGGGGCACCTTAAAATATGCCAAAATGCCATTTTGGCTCAAGAATGCATGGGCCACTTTTTAGCGGGTGATGGATATCGCTTTAGAAAATGAAAAGGATGTTTTTCTAGTAGTGTACCTTTATGATTTGACGGTTTTCTCCCATTCTAATGATGAGCATTTATATCATTTGAGAGTTGCATTTCAGAAGTGCAGAAAGTTTTGGATTTCACTCAATCCAAAAAAGAGTTTTTTTTCCATGGAGGAGGGCAAACTTCTTGGCATATCATCTCCAAAGATGGTATCCGTATTGATCCCTATATCACCTACTGAAATAAGAACAGGTGAAGGTTCAGACAAGAGAAGAACTGAGAAATTAAGAAAGACCTGCAAGAGATTGGAGAAATTGGTGAAATATCTGAGGAAACAACTCAAAAAAGAAAGAAGGGCCAGGAGGCCAAGAACAGAAACCTCTATTGCAGGGACCCAAACAGAACCAGCAAATACTGTTGAAAGTGAAATACAAACCAACTTAGCCGACACTATGGAAACTGGAACACGAACCAATTTGATAACCACTACTGAAATTGGAGTACAAACCAACCTAGTAGACACCACCAAAGCTGAAGTACAAACAGAACTAGCAAACAACATCGAAACATCCACCCAAACTGAGAAGAAGGTTATGGAAGAAAAGGGGATCCAAACAGAGGAAGCCCCTACCTATGCCCATTTAGTAGAGATAGATACTAACCAGATATTGCAAAATGAGCTAGTGCAAGTACGGCATGAATTGACACAGTGCAGAAAGGAGGCAGGGCCATTACGAGAATATCAGGCATTGCAAAAGAAGTTCACCAACCTCTCTGTCATAGAAGATGAGACATTCACCCAACTTAGAGGAGAGCAGGAAAAGGTTAAAGCGGTGCAAGAACAAAATGATATCTACTCTTGAAAGTTTAAGCTGTTAGAGCAGGGAAATCCACCACCTTCAGGACCATAGAAGAATTTGTCCAATGTTGTAATGATCAGGATGAGTAGGTCCAGTGCCTCTTGTGTGAGCTCTACATGCATAACTTCTTCTTAGAATAAGACACTGACAGCAACCCTAGCCCCTTCATAGGGGATGTACAGTTGCAAGCCTTCCTTTCATTTTCCAAAAACTAAATCAGATGGGCCAAAGCCTACGACATCTTCCAGAAAAGAGAATATAGTCTAGATTTATGGGTTAGGGGGGAGCCTACGAAACCCTTGCAACTGATCATCCAACATAAGTACTTCATGAGAAGGCCAGGTGTGAGGTCTAGGTTGGGTCTCATCCATAAATATATCATAGAAAATGCACGAGAATACTTTGAGGACATTGATGAAGCAGTCTTAGCAGCAACCAAGCAATGGTGGATGGCCTCCACAAACAATGTGAAGAATATGGAGCCATTCAATTACAGGAATTTCAAGGCTGCTGCCTCCAGGTTCCATTCATACAACAACCTAGTCTACAGTATGGGGCCTACCTGGTTGGGATGCAGATACAGGAATCCTCTCCTCTGGCTTCCTCCTGAGGAGTATAATCACAATTACAAATTTCTAGAAGGATCCACATTCGTTGCCTTTGCACTCATAAAAATAAAACAAGGCTTCAGGACGCACAACGAGAAGACCTACCCTGCCTACTCTTTAACACAACTACATCTTAATCATCTGTTTGCATGAGGACATGCAAATAG
This sequence comes from Pinus albicaulis, assembly GCA_034641835.2. NCBI lineage: Eukaryota > Viridiplantae > Streptophyta > Pinopsida > Pinales > Pinaceae > Pinus > Pinus albicaulis. The sequence goes on from CM076570.1 coordinate 1,461,124,840, forward strand.
GTAAGCAGGGGAGTATGTTGGGCCTAGATTAAGGTATGATTCACATCTTTTAAATACTTCAAATTATATTATAGTTTCGAGAGAATCCCTCTTCACATTAACAATAAGGAATAAAAGATCATGAAAATGGGAACAATCAGACTAATGATGAAAAGGATGGTTTATAATAAGAAATTGACTCCTTTTGTATTCATGTGTAGGAAATTAAGAATTCCTGGACCAATAGGAAATGGAAGCCAACCAACGGACGCAAGAATATGAGGTCCTAGCAATTCCAATGATTGGTAGAAGGCGAACAAGCAAATCCAAGTCCAAGAACTCAAATGACAGCCACGCATAGCGGGCTGTCATTTGAGAAACACTCTTGAAATTCTCGAAGTTCGCCTTTAAAAGGGCAAAGGATGGAGGAGGAAAAGGAGAGGAAGAACATGACAGGAGATCCATCCTATATTCGAGAAATCAAGAACAGTCTGTCTAATTATGTTTTGTTACATCACTGGATGTGATATAGAGTTTTGAATAATCATCTTTTAAAGTTTTTACAGTGCTGAAACTTCTGGTGGTCTGGGCCCAACCTCTGGGAGCTCCACGCACATTTTCATATTCTGAATAGTTACAGAACCAATACTTGTGAATCTGATGCAGTTGTAACGCATATCTCCATTCAATACAAATACGGCTCTCTTTCTTTAAGATTTTTAGAAACTGCGTTCTTAGAGTAGGACAAGTGCAATCTTATTTGCGGAAATGTTTTGTTAGATAGTCCTAGTTCTTTTGTTGTCACTACATTTGAATTCCAGATCATAAATAAGTTGATTTTAGCATTATTCGTCTCTATGAATTACATTCTCTTTCTAGCATAATGAAGCAGTTAACTATTTTATCAATGTTGCTTAATTAAGTCCTATAGAGAAATCCATTGCAAAATTACTTAATCACTGTTGTACGAATTATTTAATCCATTTCAGTTATATTTTTGTTTCATTATCGCCAAGCTTAGTTATACTGTTGTTTCATTATTGCACAGCTAGTCATACTGCTGCTTCATTGTTGCTTAGTTAACTAGACCATTGATTCAATTCGATTATGTTTCTGAGTAACTTAGTTAGACTACTATTCTGTTTAATTCCATTACTATCATTTCAAAGCCTTCTTGGTTTATTTAGATTGTTGTTCGGTTCAGTTAAGCTGTTGTTTTGTTCCAGTAGAGAAACAAAAAATCCTGTTGCTCAATCTTAGGCTAAAGATCCATCCAAGTCACCCTTCATAGGATAAACAAGTTCAGGAAGTTAGTAATTCCTTCTTCACGACTAACAAAGAGCATCTGTAGACCAGCTGACTCGCATATATTGTGCTGACACTCTTGAAATAAAAATACTTACCCTGTGTTGATAATTAAATGAGGGAGCACTAGAGTTGTCAATAAAAATTCACCTCTATCTGAACCAACAGTAGGATTGTAAAGAATTCATCAAGACAGAGCATAGTGAAATTGATCTCACAAATGCTATCCCAAGGAGCTACATGAAGGAAAATTACTCAAAGTTGTTGCTGATCATTCAGAAGTACTTCACCTGGGAAGGGAGGTATCACATGGTTTATTCCTACCACCTTAGGCTTTTTTTACATTTTGTGGGTAAGAGGTCTCTTGATTTTCCTTTTTACTTATACAAAATCTTAGCTAAAATGTTAGACAAGGTTCAAGTTAAATCAGAAGGAAATGAAACCTCTCTTTTTCATCATGGTTTGATCAAGTTGCTGGTGTTAGAGGAGTTAAAAGGATTAGGTAGATATTGGTCATATTTTCTGTTCATAATTGGTTTTGAAGTAGATGCTATCACTCCTAAAATAACTCCCAAACCTAGAGATATCCCATCACCTTCAGTGGTAGAGCAATCAGAACCAGTGAGTATGGAGACAGAGCCTTTGCAAAAGGCTGACACACCCAAAGTTACACCTGCAAAACAAAAGCCAACAATTAGCAAACATGGAAACAAGAGGGTTACAAGGAGCCAAACAGTGGCTAAAGGTAACTTAGAGGACATCTTGCATGCCATTGATATTGAAGAAACTCCCATAGTCAAAGTTGAAGACATAGATGAGGGAGGAAGGAAACTTAAGAAAGGAAAAACAACTAAGAAGTTAGAATTTGCAAGTGATGATGTTGGATTTATGTTTCAAGCTAGAAAACCAATGACAAGACATGCTAGAAAAGTATTGGAAAGTAGCAAAGAAACTTAGAAGGTCAGTGAAACTACTTAGCCACCACCAAGAATCATTGCCTCTCCTCTCACACAAAAGAAGAATTAGTCATCAAACAAAAGAAGGGAAAAAAGAAAATAAATGAGAAGTCAGAAGTTGAAGTCCTTAAGGAACAATTGAAAGATGCAAGTGAAGAGATATCAATGTTGAGGAAAGAGGCAAATAAACATAAAGGTGTAAGAGTGCAGTTTGAACAGATCAGAAATATTTGGGAGGATCAAGTCAAAAGTGTCTCTAAGACCTTGGACAACACATAAAAACTGATAAAGTGGACTCAGCCACTAAGAAAAGAGGTCAAGCATATAAAAAATGTAAACTTGCATTTGCAATCTAAGAATAGGACACTGAAGGCCCAAGTCAAATATCTTCAGGAACAATTATAACTAATTCATGAAGAGCTAGAGAAGAAAGGTTTGAAGATGACTGTGGTTGAGGAGCTCATAGCTCAACTGATCATAAATGAAGAAGAAAAACCAAAAGAGCCATAATATGGGAGTAAATATGCTTTAGAGGGTTTATTACATGTAGAAAATCAAGTTTTTACAGCAGGAGGTCATTTTGTGAAGACAATTTTGAAATATGTAATTTCTGCACTTTTACAAAGTTTCGTAGCATTTCCTAGGCTTAAAGCCAGGAAAACGCTACGAAAAAACCTGTAGCAGCCTTTTTGCCTCTAAAGTCACTTTTTGCAGTTTTCAAGGAGGGAGTTTGATGGTGGTGATGTGTCATGACTTGGTTGACACCATGTAACAACAAAGGAGCAAAGTTATTGGGTGCAGAAGCTACTTTTTCAACGCTACCAAAGCTCGCTACGAAACTGTCTTGTTTTCATAGTAAGTTATTTTTTAAGGTTTTGGAGCATCTTAATGGTAGTTTTGGACAACTAGACTCCTCCAACATGTCAGGGGGCCTTAACATAAAATATTTATGACTCGATGGAATTGTTATGGAGACAGGTCATCAGCCAAAGCTCTCGTTGAAGATGAGGGTTATGCATTCCTGAAAAATAGGGTTTTGTTTCACATGTCTAGGAGAGTCTTAAATATGTAAAGTGGAAATGAACCTATCATGTATCTTTCGAGCATGTGATGCTTGTTTTGTAACTGTTTCACAAGATAAAGTAGAATGTGTAATAAATAAGAGTTAGACTCCTATTAGGAGATGTCTTCTTTAAAGGTGTAGCTGTCAGTTTCTTGTTAGAAGTCATGTTTTTCAGTTATGTGATGTGTCATAGGAGAATTCGATGAATCTAGCCACCAGGTAGATCATCGTTGTTGTAAGAATGTCTATTTAAAGACAAAGCATCGAAGTAGTGAAGGGTTGGAGATTTTTTTCACCAAACTGCTGCTTTATGTATTTTGACTTATATCAGTAATACAAAGTGACTTTCTTCTTGACAAACCTGAGATTCTCATGGGGATTTTAATGTCTTATTGATATACATCTTATGTTTTACCATTTGCAGTGGATTTCATTTCTATTAATTAGAATTCATAATTCTATGCTTTGACTTCTTTTAGTAATGAAATGATTGTGTTTTCCTATGTTTTATGAGTGAATTGCCTTTGTTAAAGAACTCTATCTACCTCAGCTTCCATGTCAAGAAACCTTGCCACTGAAACTACTGATTTTTGACTCCATAAGCCCAATGGTAGAAAACCTGCATTCTTTCAACTTGAAATCATAAAATACAAGATACAATTTCTATAGAGTTAGCCATCTAGCAATATCATTAACCAATATCATAAAAATTCCTTTAAGAGAGCCCTCTCAGACTGAAGAGGCTAAGCTTCAGTCAAAGTTTGGTTTGAAACAATTACATAGAGTTGTTTGACTCAAGAGTCATCGAAAGGCAATTTTTTGATAATAGTGCAGACCCATGTTGCATACTTCTGTAGTGTTAAAGAACTACCGAGGCAAGTGTGTTGAGAAAATATTCTTGGGACAAGCATTATTGAAGATCCTTTTTTTTTAGAAGCTTCCATGGAGACATTATTGAAGACCATGATGCATTGTTGATGTCATCATGAGGTGACTTTGAAGATTTTTTTTGGGTACAATGAAGAGTTGTGGAGACACCTTCATGAGAATACAAAGTTGTTATTGATGAGTTGACTTCCTTGGAGATAATTTAAGGGTAGTTCCGAAGGTGAAGAGATTGACATGGCTTGTTAAATAAGACATTGGGAGCCATGAATAATTACTAAAATTACCTTGATGAATTGAATCTAAGGGTTGGAGCCCTAGAGGACAAGAATCCTCAAGAAGACTAGGTCGGTGCATGTACCAGAGATAGGGTTGGAGACCTAAAGGTTTTTTCCTTAGGGAGACAAGGTTGGTGCCTTTGAAAAATAGGGTTGGATCCTTAGAGGTTGGATCCTCATGAATTCCAAGTTGATTCTTGGAAAAATACAGGTTGGGTCCTGGTGGATTTGAGATTGGTGTCTTCATCTAGGGTTGGAGCCCTAATTATCACTGTACTTGATTGATTGTAAAGAGGATTGGAGTCCTTGTCAATGATTAATAAAAATATTATTCTATCGTTGTTCATTTTGTGTTCTAATTATAAATGATCTTAACTGGTAAAAATAACAAATGAAAATAAATATTGATTCACCTCCCCTCTCAGTATTTCCAACACGATGCGCTAGAAAACATTATAGATAATGATTGGTAGCCAGGTGTTAGAGATGGACCAACATACAAATGGGTTTCTAGTGAATTTACAAACATGGAATATTTTCAACTTCGATTGAATCACTGATGATAACAAATACGGGTTGAGAAACCGTCATTTGACTCAGGGATTATTAAACTTCTTTAAGGGATTTGTTGAGATAGATTTAAAGGTGAATTGAAATGAGGAGTCCTAGGTGAAGGAGATTGTATTTAAGTATGAAGTATAAGGAAAGGATGAGCTTGATAAAGAGGATTCCCTCTTAAATGAACAAGAGATGAAGGTTGAGACTCTTCTTAAGTAATTTCTTCAATACTCAAAAGATCGGGTGGAAGTTGTTCTCCGTTAGGACCAAAATGTATAGGTTGTGGTTGATACAAATGTAAAGGAAGAGAAGAAGAAGGCCTTGAAGTAATTTTTTGAGTTAACTAAGGTTCCTCAGGTTGTATGACCTTAGGTTGTAAAGTATCTGAATCTGGCAGCTAAGGTTCAATGACCTCAGGTTGTAATTTTTCAAGGGCTTCATTTTCAACTATGTCTAACTCACTAGTTGGTAAAGATGTAATTTTGGTTTCAATACTTATAGGAAGTGACAATAATGGAAGTGAAAATTATGGATGATTGACTTCGGATGTAGTTCGAGAAGGGGATGCTTATGAAGTACCAATTTTGGTGGTTTGCGTATTTTTGTTCTTGTGACATCTAGGTGTTTCCTCTAGAGGTAAAGAAAGAAATATTTGCATCCCACGTGAACGATGAGGTTTTTGAGGGTGTTTTTCCACTATGGATCAATAAATTTTAGAAATTAACGACATAAATAAAACAAAACAGGGGTAACAAGGAAAAATGGTTTACCAAGTAACTGTGAATTGCAGAATACCATTTCCAATACATGCAGGTAATATCCTTGAATTTTGTGTTCGGTGTATCAAAGTATACAAGGCAATCGAATCGATTACCTATGGAGGGATAGCAACCTATAGGGGACTTCCAAAATATACTTAGAGGTACATGGAAGCACAATCTATGGTAGTGTTGGCTAATGTGTCTTGTATGATAGGAATTATTTTGATATATTTTTAATACGTGGAGCATCATCCAATATACCCAAAGGTACGTGGAGAACGATCTAATATACTTATGTATGTGGAATACCAACTACCCCAATAATTTAATGCAAACAAGTAATGAAAAATCCTACATTTAAAGATGTTAGAACATGTCTCTAGCATGGACCTGTTCCAAACTATGCTTAGGTTGATTGAGTAAATTTTAAAGTTGATCTTGATTATATTTTATTTTTAAGGCTCATGGTTATGAATTCGACTGCATTCCATAGCATGAAAACAAGAACTCTTTCACTTTTCAATGAATATCTATATATGAGAAGGAAGAGACAAAAAATGATGCAATAATCAATGATGTAGTAAAAAAAAATTCCTAATCAGATATTTCAAATGCAACTGCTCTAATTTCATTCAAAAAACTAAATGTAATGCAAATAATGAAACTTTTTTCTTTTTTTTTCCTTTTTCAATTTTCAAATGAAATGAAAATGAAATGTAGCTAGAACATTGATCAAAGAATTCACACAGAAAAGAATTGCAATATGAAAATTCCTTTTATCCAATCAATAGTCAAGCTAAGTGTTTTCAAAGCCTAAATGTAAGAAGAAAGAAAAAATCAAACAAAATCTCATCAAAGGCATTCACATTCAAATGAAAACACAATGACAGATTCTCAGAGTCATAAAAAATTTTAGAGACTCAAGAAAATTTTTAGGATCAAATAAAAACTCAGAGTAAGGTAAATAAATGAAAAAAATTACATTCTACAAGAATAATCACAAGTCAAACACAAGAATTAGTGTAATGCATCACACTTGCAGAGAAGAGACAGGTGCACTAGGGCACTTTGTCTCATAACAGGGAGTGCATAAGTGTTAATTTTGTGGAAAATTTGTCACACAAACCCTACCAAGATTAGAATTATATTTTCTTAAAGTCAATTAATTTGTGAATAAGTTTATTTAGGTCACTTTTAAGAGTAAACAATGACTAGGTCAAGGAAACCACTAAAGGGAAATCTCATTCCCCAGTATGGTCGCTAAGTTGTTATGAGGTAAATTCAATTTTGCGAATAAAAATGAACTCCCTAGATCTAGTGGCCTCATCTAGAAACATTAGGGGGGAAAATATCAAAATTATCTTCAAAGAGATTAGAATATGAAAAATAGGCCTACCTGGAATCTATAGTAAGCCTTCCTCTCCTCCTTGTTTGTAAGCTCCAACTCTAGCTCCAAGTATTATAATTATAACCTGCACAAATGACTGAAACAAGCAAAAGAACTACAACATCCACATAGCATAATCTAATATATCTAATAAATGAGTCAAATGGCATTGAAATACATGAGCATAAAAATGACACAAGTATAGGGAAAAAGTGATTTTTGTATTAATAAATAAAGGAGAGAGTTACAACCATTTATAGATGCTTGACTTTGTAGAAGTCTCCCCAATTGTCTTGTCCTTCCTTGCCACAAAGAAAACTTAAACTTTAACCCTAATGCATGAATGTGAGGACTCTTTAAGCTCAAGGAAACAACATGAGGGCACTAATAATCTCCAAAATCCAACCATGACTCTATGGAAGGTAGTGAATTTATAGGGTAAAAGTGGTAGTATAGAAGTTATCAATCTAGACTTGAGATCCAGATATGAAGGAGGATAATATATAGGGATAAGAGATAGGACCTATAGAGTAGGAATTTGAGATCTCTATTAAAGGTAAATGGTTAAAAACACCTTATAAGTTTTGGAGTAAGAAGTTTCAAAAAAAAAAAAAAATCCCAAAATTATAGAATTATCACACTTGAAAAGTAGAGCAACCTGCACTGGTCACTGCAGGTGCTCAGATGCAACTTGCAACCATAACGGGTAGACAAGCATGAGGGTACACTGGGGCTATTTTTTTTTTGAGCTGATTGACCCAGGAACTTAGAATTTTTGGAGAGATGATGCTTAGGTCTTTGCAAAGGAATAATGACAAGCTGTCAAGAATGTGACAAAATGACCTGTAACAAAGTGTGAATTGTAGAGCAGGAAACCAAACAAGAGAGGAGGAGATTCCTGTTTATTTTTCCAATTTTTATTTTTTCAGAAATGGCCTTAGTAGGATTTGGAAGGCTATAATGTATTTTCTGCTAGATGACTTTGCTCTGAAGATGTACGCAGAAGGAGCTATAGCCGTAGCTACATATATATAGAATCTAGACAACTATACTAAGGATACGACCAAGGAAAAGCGATTGATCATAAGAGGAGTCCAAGATCGTATAGTCTCACACTTAGCGACCAATAATACGACCAAAAAAGTGTGGGATTCTCTCACAGAACTATATTATAACTCTTTCGAGAATAAGAAGATGTTCCTCAAGGAGAAGCTGAGAACCACTAGGATATAGAAGGTATAAGGAGTTACCCCCTACCTTACTAGGATTCAAGATATTCAAATGATATTTCTATCGTAGGAGAGGTGGCACAAGAAGATGAACTTATGCATGTAGCTATCAATGCTTTCACCAAGGAGTGGGATATTTTCATCCAAGAAATTATTGGATGAGATAAACTACTTGGTTGGGATAAATTGTGGGCGGAGTTCACGCAGGAGGAGATGAGACTTGCTCTAGTCAAGAGTAGTCTCAGTGAGAGCAATAGAGGATAAAAGGGTGTGAATTAGGAGGAGAATGTAGTCCTTGCATTGAAGGGAGAAGTAATGAAGGGTCTTATTCATGGTCAAGGATCGCAAGGAGGAGAAAAGAAGAAGGACAAGAAGGACAAGAAGGAGAAGTAGGAGCAGTCAACAACTTTGAAAAATATTAACCAGTTGTCCTCCAGGTTGGAGGAATATGTCACTTTGTATGAAACTATACCTCCATGAGAGATGTGGGGAGAAATTGAGCTCTAGAATCCAAATTTTTACAGAGTTGGACAGGGTCCATCGAGGTGAGAATTAGACAAGTGTTTCCTATTATATAAACACCCTTGCAGCTACACAAGCCCACAATATTTAGTAGTATATGGATCAATTTTAGATGGCACAATCAATTCTCGAGGGAAAATTGCAGTCAGATGCTAAGGAGCAAAATGTAGTTACAATGCAAATGAAATCAGTGGACATCATAGAGACTAGTAGCATTTAGTGACTCAGGAGACAAATGCAATTCATAGAGATAATTGATTCAATGTTTTTTCTATAAGTTGCAGTAATTGCAACAACAAGATGATATCAATTGCAGTGCAGACTAGAGTTGGAAAAATTACAGTTGGTACAATGTAGTGTCAGCAGCATAGTAATATTCCTAATTTAGCTTTTAGCTAATTAGAATATTAAATTTTTTCTTCCTTAATTAATAGATGAATAAGATGGTAGAGGGATCCATATATCCCTTTAGTAGGAATAAAACCACTTCTTAATTTGAATGTGGATCAATGCATCTAGATGGGGTCAAAATGAATTAACCACTTCTTGGTGTGAATGTGGGTGAATGCATGTGGATGGGGTCAATTTGACCAAATCAATAGCACAATTATGGAGGTAGTGGAGACAATAGAGGACAACGCAGTAATAATGGAGGTTAGTGGCCATGAGAGTAGCATCATTATTTTGTGGGACCAAGGGGATGACAACCATAGAGAGAATTTTGATTATTGTTTATGAATTTTCTTTTATGACTTTCTGCACGCCTCAGCTGTTTAGCGAATTCTGTTGTGTTCTTTAGCATACGGGTGATCCTAGGGGACTTCGAGTGCCCGCTCAGGAGAGGATTTTTTGAGGAGACTTCATTCAGGAGTTTCACGGAGCTTCAGGAGAGGATTTATGTTGTCCATGTGAGCTGATCTCATCATCCGATGTTCAGGTCAATTGCAGACCCTCTAGTGCTACGCAGTCACTCAGTGACTTACGTAGTCTAGTAGCAGAGTTCATCAAAAGAGGGGGAAATTCCATAACATTTATGCTTGGAATCCATTGAAGGGATCAACCCTTCAATAGTTGGTCTTGGGAGTACTTGCAGTTATTCTATATTTCAATTAATCCCATAGTTCGGCATACCCAACAGTTATGCATTGCACACCCTAGGAGGGTGATTTTCTGAGGTCAACCAATCCAAAAATACTTTCTTGGTTATTCTAGGTTTTTGCCATAGAGTCTGGTTTATAAATCCCAAATTTTTATGAGCACCAGAGCACCCTCATCTACGCAGTCATATTCACCCAGTAACAGCATTTCCAGTAGGGCAGCATAGAGGGAGAGCTCCAGCAGCGCATCAGAGAGTAGTGTTTTCAGTGGGAGAGCTCGATGCCATTCCAACCCGCTTTTGCTAGCCTGATTGCTATCTATTTTGAAGCACTGTTGTATTTTTTTCACCTTCATATTAATAAAATGGCTCAGTTGTTCTGTCTATTTTTATGGTTTTTTCATTTTATTTCCATATTGCCGTAGTTTCCAATTTATTTTGTTTTGTATTAATGTTTTTTCCTTATTGGAATATTATAGTGGTATCAGAGCTCATAGACTTGGGCTCAGCCTATGGAACAACCATTCTGTGACACCCGAAGAGAGAGAATACATTATGTATGGGACAAGGAGATACAAAAACTAAGAATGCAGAAATTTGCTAGAATAACAAGTGACGGTTTTGCGTTAGATGTTTCAGGAAAATGAAGATGAATCTCAAAAATCCAAGACATTGTTTTTGTGTAGAACAAACCAATTATGTTTCTTATTGAGATTTTTTTCCAACTTTGGTCTAGATTGAGAGAAATGGAATGTTCTTTGAGAGATACAAAAACATAAAACGCAAAAATTCGTTGAGATAAAAAGTGACGGTATTGCGTTAGCTATTTCGGGAAAATGAAGATGAATCTCGAAAATCTTAAACATCAATTTTGTGAAAAACGGAGCAATTATATTTCCCAATGAGCAGTTGTTTCAGGAAATAACTCCCTAGAGGTTTTTTGGGTCAAAACGTCCATAGAGCAGGGCATGCTATTCAAGAAGGACTCACACAACCACACTTGTATGCTAAAAACTAGATAATCATCGATAGTAGAACTCACCCGTAATCCTACGTTTGATGTAGATCCCGCGGGGTCCAAACCCTAGCACCCTTCTTCCTCCTCAACCTGAAAACCAAGAAGAAACATGCACGGAAATCTAGTTGTACAGCATATATTTATCCTAAATGTCAGTGAAATCCATGTGAAACATCATATAAACAATAATAAATGGTTAAATAATAATCTTTTCACATATGCAAGTAGATATTAACACATGAATTCAAGAACAAGATGGTTCTTCTTCATTACGAACAGCATGTACAGTAGTAAAAAGTGGAGAGATCACCTGAATCCTTCCACGATCTTCGAACAGACCGTCGTTTGAATCCTTCCTGCCCTTGCCTCGCTAGGATACTTTCAAGACTTGTGCACACGAGATGACATATAAACTGATGAACATCTCCAGGAAACAAGGGTTTCCTGTAAAAATCTAGGAAAGTGCAGGAGGCACGGGAAATCAGACTTGAATTGGGATTCCAACAGAGTATAATGTCTATAAATTTATTTCTCTCCCTTAGGCCATGTACATGAGGGGCTTTTATACTCCCTCAAAGTAGTTTCAATCAGTTGGAAACAGTTGGCCAAGTGCTGAGGTGGTTGAACTACTAGAGTAACCATCAACCCAGCCCGAAAATAGTGATTTTTTATATATTTTTTAATGATTTGAAGGGCATACGCGGAAAAGTGTGTATGGACTTGTGTATACATGCGAAAAAGTCTAGGCATACCCGTGTATGGGATTTTTAACACTGTTTTTTATGAATTTTGTTCAATTCTGTGGGAATGGGTGCCCAAGGCCAAAGAGACAATCATGAATCACATGAGGGTGAAAAATGATTCTATAATAGATGCCCCCTAATATATGAGGTCACAAGGGGTACATGATGGCCGAAATGTATTATGCACATAGAAAGAACTTCGCAAGGACAAGAGAGGGCTTCACCAGATTTCAGCCTGCCAAAAACCAATGAAGGAAAACAGAGAGTCAACTCATGTTGAGGTAGGCATACCCATGCTCAGTCAAAAATACAGCATATAGAAAGTACATGATGAATCCAGAATGTATACACAATGAATCATCTGAGCATGGCCCGAAAGTACAAGTCGGAATCAATGTCCAAGTATCACATATAGAAAGCTGATCAATGATGCTGAAACTGGATGTCTGATCATAAAAGTAACGTTAACCAACACGAGACAACCCACCAATAATGAAAATGAGTGGCAAGGTGCCCCAGTACAATCTAACAAGTGCGAATGAATGAGTTGAAGTCGAACACTTGGAAGAATCTACCAATTAGGAGGCAATGATGAATCCCCACTTTCGATAGCGAAGAGTCTGCCACTGATGACTGCAAACCCTAAGGTACTGACAAAAAGACTCTAGATCTTATTCCCAGAGAAATGAGTCGGAGTCGAGGGGAAAAGATCTGCTGGAAGGAAGGCATTAAGGCATCCCACATCAGTCCAGCGCGAGTGTAACCCGTAGGCCAAAATTTGGAAGGAATCGGACGAATCAGAGTGATGGAACCAAACCGAAGTACGTTTCCAACATGCACAAGATGAAGTTAGCGCATGGAAGAAACCCTCTGAACCAACCAATAATGGAAGCTGACATAGAGGCGAGATATCCACCGATAGGGTCAAATGGAAATCAAGGTATTGCATGAATCCCAAGTGTGATAATGTATGCTGACGTCGAACACAAGGGAAACCACTCAGTCAAATACCCATAATGATGATCAAATGCTGAGCACAAGGTCACCTATTAATGATGGAAATAGGGCCAGGGTGTGGCTCTAGGTTTACTCTTAGAGCAATGTGTCGTAGTCGATGAGAGACAAACCCGCCAGCAAGAAGTCAATGGGGACCTTCTCAAACCAGCACGAGCAGAAGACCAAAACATCTGATGTGATAGAATAAGATATTGACAAGACCGGGAAGGCCGACTGAATAATGAGTCAAGAGACACCGCAGAATGGCCGACTCTGGTTAGACTTCCCTTGAACAAAAGCATGAATCGTGATGACCATGGCAGTAAAAAGTGACACAGTATAAGTCTGTTATGCAGGAGGCAAAAACAAACTCTCCATATGATTGGAAGAGATAACCAACCGGGGGACAACTGACCAGTGAAACAAGGCAAAGGTTGAACCTAGGTCAAAACTAACACCATCCCAAATGAACGAAATATATAAGTGTATGTGCTTTGTTCGAGGGCGACAAACTGACACTGTACTGCCATCAAATTACGAAGTTACATCCCATTCCCGCTCTGTTTGTTATATTTGATTTTTTTTGTCTTTTTCATATAATAAGCCTGAAAAAAAATAAAAGAATGCTATAGTACAATGGATAGAACGAGTATGAGAAAATAGATGCACTAGTTCCTGGGATAGGAACAATCCTATGCTCAATGCAAGGTGGCAGAAACTGGTAAGCGATACTTAGAGGAATGTTCCATCCATGGGCAAAAGGGTGTCAAGTCGCGATAGCTAAATGCATGCAATGGTTAACTTGTACAAATAGTCAAGGTCAAAAGTTGGCTTAAACATCGAGTCCAAAATGAAGCCGGCTAAAGGTTAGGATAAACAAGTAGCCAATATGCAATGCAATAATACAACTCAACAACACTAGGGAGCCTCTAGGGTAATAGCTAGAAAAATGATAGTGAAGAAGAAAAAGAATGAAGGTTCAACACATAAGTCATGGCGGGACTAAAGAGGACTCCCGAGCCTACATAAAATGTAGCATGGGCAACAAGTGATAGCGAGGAACTAACTAGGAAGCCCATGTAAAGGAAGGCTCTACCACCAAGTCATGATTAAATAATCGGTGAGTGAAATGGCTGAAATACTCATGACCTGATGGGATCGACCCTATGGAAAGTGATAGAATGAAGGCTAGCATGCAAAATTCAACGGAAAGTAGATTCCCTAACCTATATGTCAGTGAAGATCATATACTTGCCATGACGGGTCAGCAGTCATGGATCAAAAACCGGAAAAAATCTGGAATTCATCAAAATGTACCTGAAAATATACCAATCTGGGCACTTCCAAGCATCCGGATTATGCAGCTTAAGATAGATTGAAAAAATAGGCATAACAAATTTTTGCGAAAATTTTCAACTTTTTGGGCGTAAATACACAAGTTACATCATATTTGGTTCATTGTTACTTGTTGAATTGGGAAAAAGAGCTCTAGAGAAAAAGCCTCTTTCGTCAAAACAGGAGCAATCGACCGTCAAACTTCGCTGAATTTGTTAGGTAAGCTCTTAATCCATCCTTGTTATCAATTTTTTCCATTCATAAGTGTAAAATTTGTAAATTTCACCATGGAATTATTTATTTTAAATTACGGTTCTGCGCATACGCGGGTTTAGATTTACCAAGCCGCGTATATACGCGACTGTGTACAGAGAAAGTCGCGTATGCGCAACCCGAAATGAAAAAACGTGATTCTAATGGACAAATTATTGAATTTTTGCAGGATGACTATATCATGGAGAGAACATGAGCACAGTGCCATTGACAATGAAGTAATGCAGGACAAATTATCGCTCAATATTCTCCAAAATTTTGGATTGCTCAAATTTTTCAAAATGCCAAATATGAAGAGTAATGTCCGGTTGCTCGAAATGCTTGTGAATTATTGGGAACCGGAAGAAGATTGTTTCATAATAGATCAAATGCCCATACGTATTGAAGTGGAAGATATCTATTTTATTACTGGACTCTCCTGGAGGGGGGAGCCAGTAGATTTACATGGCAAACCTTTGGGAGGGCTCACCGTGGAAGATTACGTCCACGTCTATTGCGTAGAGGGTTCCAAGAAAGTTGGGACTCAAATTGCTATCAAAGATTTAAGAGACTTGCACATGAAAATCCTCCTTTTTACCATTGGCAGGGTATCAGGTTTTGCTTCCCTACACCAGGCATCCAGGACTCAAATGAGTATAGCTGTGGAATGCTTAACTCATATATATGATTGGTGCACAGCCCTACTAATGAACATGAAACAACAATTGACTTCCATCCGAAAAACAAAGACAAAACATTTTGGATATGGTACAATCTTGATGACATTCTTCTTCGAGAAGATTCCTGGGCTGAGACCCAAAGTGATCTCTTCTATCAGCAGTCCAAGGGACCCAAGAATTGCCCGATGGGCAGACTTGATGAAGAGACTGGGGGGAAGTGAAGTTCCCCGAACCACCTGGGATGATGAGGTCTTCCTATGGTGGGGAGAACAAATCATCGCTGTGGAGGACTATCCCTATGCCGGGATGGATTTCCGTGGCGATCCAGACCTCGTCATTCCACCCGGCACGGCATGGGGCACAGTCGGTAAGATTGAATTTTTTTTTAACTTATATGATTTTTTTTGGATTTTTTCAATATGTATGAAAAAATAAAACATGTTTTTGTTTGGATTCAAAGTGACTTACAATATTATAATGATAATGATACAGATATTGGACCAGTCCGTCTTGATGGTTACCCGCGACACAAGCGCCGCAGAGGCGAGGCGGATATAGTAGACTCAGACAGAACCCTCCATGCTGTACATAGGAACTTGGAGGGTTTAACCCGCCAAGTGCCTATGGATGCAGTGGAAGATCTACCCGAGGCCATCTAGAGACAGGTAGTAGGAGTACCTCGTGACTGGGTGCGGTTATTCCGCCAAGTTGCGACTGCGATCGTGTTCTATAGGAACACAACTTCTGGGCAGGGACCATAGGAGTAGATATATATAATTTATCGGATGATTGTATATTTTTTGAGATTTGAACATGATTGGGCATAAGCCCAAATTTTGTATGAATTATGGATCCAAATTTTTTATAGTTTTTTAACACTCTGATAATATATATACAACGATGTTTGATGTGATGTGACAAATGTATAAAAATGTATGATGTTTTTGATGATTAAATTTTATTGTATGGAATGATTAATATGCCAATCAATTGCTTAATTAGCTAATGAGTCTTCCATCCCATTTTCAGCTCGAGGAATATGAATGAAAGTTAAAAACTGAAATGACCTTTGTAATAAACGTACCCTCAAGAACAACCGGAGTAAAAATGGATCTCGAACCCGATAAGTATTGTTCAACTGTGACACCACCAGCTGGGAGTCCAAGAAAGCTACCAACGAATCAACACCCAAAGATATTGCCTCCGAGAGTAGATAAATAACTACAGTGTATTCTACTATATTATTGGAAGCAGGACAAATACAGACTGCTCTTTATACTAACAGCTATTCGGATGGATGATGAAGCACCCAAGCCATGGAAGCCAAGTTCCGGGTGTGTCTACTAGCACCATCGGCGAAACCAAAATGACTCATGACATTCGACACAACCTGCCAAAGCAGATCAACAACATCACCATCCCATCAAAGATCGAAAAACCAGATATGTACAAAGCAAAAACTACTATATACAAAAGCAAAATGCCAGGCCGAAGCCTAGGCATAATAATTTTTCAAATAGAGCCCATTTCTAGGCTCTGGCAACTCATTCCCTTCAAAATCAACTAAGGTATATGCTCCTTTTTTAAGGACTTTTTTAACGATAAAGGGGACATACCACATAGACTTAAACTTTCCTGCCCCCAGGGCATCTTTTTCTTGGGCATAGACCCTAGGCTTGACCGTCTTATCGTACTGAAATTTAACTCGGTTTTTATGCACTTAATTTATCGTGGCAACATCCCGACGCTGCTCATCGAGATGTTCCAGATGAAGGAGACGTTCTTCAAGACTAGAAGTGTCAGGAAGAAGTTCAACAGCTAACTTAAGAGAAGGAATCTCACATTCAATTGGAAATACAGATTCCAACCCGTAAACTAGCTGAAACAGAGTAAATCCAGTTGCAGTTTTTACTGACGTCCTGTATGCCCAAAGTGTAGGATATAGCATGATATGCCAGTTGGATCGAGCTTTATTGATTGTCCTTTGAAGAATTGTCTTCAAGGATTTGTTCATGGCTTCCACTTGCCCATTGGCCTGAGGATAATACGGAGATGAATGCTCCTACCGGAAACCTAATTTTAGAGCCAACTCAGCCATCATGCTATTCTGAAAATGACTGCCATGATCAGTGACAATCTCTCTAGGAATACCAAAACGAGCAATAACTTGGTTGAAAAGAAAAAGAGCTGCTGTCTCACCATCATTCCCAAAAGTAGGCATAGCCTCGACCAACTTCGTAAAGTAGTCTACTACTACAATAATGTACTTGTGGCCTTTAGCCGAAGGCGGGTTACAAGTAGTATAATCAATACCCCACTTTGTAAAGGGACCGACAGTAATGACTGGAAAAAGCAGAGCTGGATGAGTGCGCATTTTTCGAGTATAAACTTGACACAGATGACACTTTTTGACCGACTCCACACAATCTTTGAAAATCGAAGGCCAAAAGTACCCAGCACGCAAGATCTTTTGGGTTGTAGCAAGCCCAGATAAATGACCACCACAAGCTCCACTGTGGCAATCAATTAGCACAGCCTCAGCTTCTTCGAGAGTTAAGCAACGTCTCAGGATTGAATCAACCCCTCGACGGTATAAAGCATCACCAATGATCAAGTAATTCTTAGCTGAGTGACGCAACTTACGACGCTCATCTTACGAAAAAGTAGAGGGAAACTTCGTAGTCTGAAGATACACAATGATATATCCATACCAAGGATCCTGTGGAGAGATAAGAAACAAATGTTCATCCGGGAAGGATTCATCATAGACTATCTCTTCTCCACAGGGCAACTCAAAAATCAATTCCGCGAAAACTAATGATTTATTGGACTTGGCAGACATAAAATCAAGATCAAATTCCTGCAAAATCACAATCCATCTATTGTATTTTCCCCCAATCACTCGCCTACTGGGAACAAATTGAAAGGGATTGGCTGCTGCCAAAACATAAGTTTTTCGTAGAAGAATATAATGTCTAAGTTGTTGCACAGCGTGAACAGCTGCTAAAGCTAGCTTTTCTATCGGAGTATACCGGAGTTCAGGTCCTACCAAGCCTCAACTAAGATAGTATATAACATGCTCTACAAGAGCATCATCTTCCTGAACCAGAACCATACCAATGGTAGATTCTGCTGCTGCAAGATACAAAAGGAAATCCCTGCTATAATCAGGTGGACTCAATAAAGGAGAAGAGGTCAATGCTTTTTTCAAAGCATCGAATGAGCACTGAGCAAAGTCATCCCAAAAAAATGGAACTCCCTTCTTCAACAATCTCATAAATCCTTTGGTAACTTTAGCATAATTTACGATAAATCTCTGAAGAAAATTAGCTTTTCCTTTTAGACTTTGAAGCTAACGAATAGACGACGGGGGAGGCAACCGAATTATTGCCTCAACCTTGAAGGGATCTACCCTAATCCCTTCCCTAGACACAATGAATCCCAATAACTGACCGGATGTGACCGCGAAAACACACTTGTTCGGATTCAACCTAATCTTATAGAAACGACATCATTCAAATACTTGACGGAGGTGAGCAGGATGATCCATTCTCTTTCGAGAATGAGCAGCTAAATCATCCAAATATGCCTCGATAATCTATTTGATGTCATGGAAGGCATATGACATGGCCCGCTGAAAGGTAGCCCCAACATTTTTAAGACCAAAAGGCATCTTTTTGTAAGAAAACGTACCCCAGGGACAAATAAAGGCAGTCTTATGCTGATCTTCAGGACGGATAGTAATTTGATTATATCTGGAGAAACCGTCCATGAAGGAGAAAATATCATTACCGGCATACTCATCGATGATCTGATCTATAAATGGTGTGGGGTAATTATCTTTCGGACATGCTTTATTAAGGTCTCTGAAATCGATGCAAACTCAAATTGTTCCTTGTTTTTTATCTACGGGAACAGGGTTCGAAACCCATTCAGTCAAAGGAACATGGAAAATAAATCCCGCCTTAAGCAGCTTCTGCACCTCGGCTTTGATAGCTGCAACCTTCCTAAGATTGACCGGATGAAGTTTTTGCCTCACAAGCTTAGCATTTTCATAAGTCTTGATCTCATGCTGGACAATAGATGGATCTATACCAGGCATTTCCTCATAAGACCAAGCGAACACATCCCTATACTCTTTAAAGAGATCAGTGTAAATATGAATTTCTTCAGGGGAACATTCAACTCCGATGAAGACATTCTCTATAACATTGGGATCCCTGGAAATGTTCACCGGGATAGTTGGAGAAATCACAGCCATGTTCCCTTCAGCATATACATGTGTTGGTGCCAAAGGGTTCAGGACTGGGCGAACAGGACCAGGAGACACAGGACTTGGAAAACTTGATTCAACTTCGCTCAAATCAAGTAAAAAGTAAGACCGATGATGCAAATCATCCCACAGTCTATCTATACCAGTCATAGCTTCTAGGATGGCCTCTTCAGATGGAAGAGTGGTATCAAGGCAATCCTGGGTAGAAGAATAACTAAGTGTCCAAGCCGGAGCCACATCGCCATCTAATTCCTCCGGAGAAAGAGGAGCTGGAATGGACTCTGCAGAGTCAACAATAGATTGATAAGCAATCTCAGCTGCAGACATCAGAAATTCCATTCCACCCACTTGACCTTCCGCTAATGTGGCTATAGGGGAAGGTAAGGTCCAGGGGTCCGAAAAATAATGAGTTCAGAAGAACTCTCTTCGAAGAGGAGCCCTGGAGGATGAAATTGCATTTATATGAACAGTAGGAGGTGGAATATCAAAAGTACCCATCAACGAAGAATACATTCCAACCCCTAAATTCTCAACAGGCTACTTGGCCTTATCCAAATTTGGAATGGTTGAGTCAGCAGATGCATTCGGGTCTACAGGAGGACAGTCCAGTTGATCCACCGTAACAATCCTCCCTTCGTGAGGGAAACAAATAATCCGAAATAATGAATATGCAATGGCATCCATCTCATAAATCAAGTTTCTCCCTAACAGAAGGTTGTAGTCCAAGCTTGCATCAACTATCTCAACCTCTATATTTACAGTTTTTCCCCCAACACAGATGGGCAAAGCTGGGACAATACCATGCGGTCTATGAGAATGACCATCAAACGCAGTCAAAAGAGTAGCAGATGGAACAGCTGCGGGAGATCCAATTCCCTTCCAACATGTGAGAGACATCACACATGTGGAAGCACCCTCATCAATGACCGTCTGGAAAATATTGCATTTCCGGTACGATGATTTAATATGAAAAGCCATATGATGGGGGAGTCTCTTTTTAAAATTAGTCATATCGAATGTAATCATAAGAGAGTTCTTTGGATCGACAGCCCCAAGAGCAGTGAGTAGAGCACTGCGCTGAGCCAGACAAGACTGGAGCACCTCAAGAGCCGACATGGCACAAGGACTCTGCGCCAGATCTTCCACAATAGAGTAGTTATGGGCAGCCCTGGCATTTGGATTAATCATCGTATGCTTAGTAGATGTTTTGGGCATCCGAGGTATAGGCTCAACAGTAGGCTTCGTGATATGAAGCGGCTTAGTAGCATCGGGAGCACCCTTGGCTTTCGAAGACTCATCTTCACCATAATCACGGGATCTCGTAGCGACATCCACGTGAGCACTCATCATGTATATGTTTGATGGAATTTCCCCTTCCTAGGTGCCCCCAGAGGAAGCTCCAGTATTTTGATTTGCGCCAACAACTAGTTGTTGCCCTTGGGGAAAAGGGTTTGTCAACACAGCCTGGGAACTAGAAGAACCCTACTGAGCTAACAAGCGATGCGCATCCTGAATTTTAGGGAAAAGGTGAGTAAGATGGTCTCCAACACATAACTTGCATGGAAACTTCACTTTCTTTTTATCCTTTGGACCCTCACCAACATGCTCGTTGGATTTTGCATTACCCTTCCCATTCTTGCCCTTTTTCTTATTACGTCCCTTCTTCTTCCCTTCGGATTGTTGATTTTCTTTAGGGTTAGAAGTCTGAACGGAATTCACCAACAAATATTGAGAAGGCGATGACTCAGCAGGCACAGCCTGACCAGAAGGAGAAGATTGTAAAGACAACTGCTGCAGTTGATTAAGCAGGTTAGCTGCACCACTATTGATCGACCCAATAAGTCCATCACCATGAGGACCAGGTTTAGTCTTAGATAAATCCAATTTTGAGTGAGGAGCATTAGGCAAATACTTATGAAGGACCCCAGATTGAGAATATATCAATTCAAGCTGTTGGGCCCTAAAAATGGCCTGCTCCTTGGAAAATACCCCGGAGAGGGATACATCCTTAGAAATATCTGACTACATAGATTTCAGAAACCATTCCAAAAATAATTCTCCTGGAATATGAGCTTTAATAAGCCTCTTCCTTCTCCGCCATTCCTGAATATGATCAGAAATGTGGGTTGCATCATCATGTTTAAAATTAGCTAGGAGTTCAGTCCCAGCATCATAACGGACAGGCAACTGGAAATGATTTAGAAATTTGTAGCCAGATCTCCAAACGTAGCAAAACTACCCCCAGTTAACTCGATATACCACTTGGTAGCGTTTCCAGTTAAGGTGCGTTGAAACAATCTCAACCTAATCGAGTCGTTGATCAGAGAGTTAGAAGAACACCATAAATGGAAGGTGGTGATATGGTCAGCCGGGTCCTCTCCATTCTTGCCTTCAAACTTTGGAATGTCTGAAGGTAGTTTGGTGGGAACCGGAGGCCACCCCGGACTATATCGGATTGGATCATTCATCAATTTCGACAGATCTGGCAAGTTTAACGTTGCCAGAAAAGGTAAACGAGGCGGAGCCTGAGGATTCCATCCTTGATGGGATGAATTTCCTACATTCTGAAAAGAATACCCTGGATTTGATGAGGCACCAGGTTGCCTAAAAGAACTCGTAGAAAATGTTGGGCCAAATGACCCAACATTTGGAGAAGGACCCCCTCCCAACATAGAGTTACCAAACACCAGACCAGTTCCCCCCCCGAAGTAATGAATGAAGAGGAAAGCCCCTGATAGGGGTTCCAAGCATTAGAAAGAGGGGAAAAAGTCTGATAATCACTCGATGAAGGGAAAGAAACATTCCCTTGGTGACCAGCATAAAACTGATTCCCTGCCCCCGCTGTTGTGAATACAGGGTTCCAACCTATAGAAGTAGTCGAACTCTGACCTCCAGACCAAGGGTTAAAACTCTGAGTCTGAGAAGTAAAAGGAAAAGACCCTAAAAAAAGATTTGAACTAGGAATATGCCCAGTTCTGAAGGGGAACCCTTGAAAAGAAGCTGACCCACTAACCATGGACGACATGGGTGTAGATGCAGCTGCAACAGCGGAAAAGGAAAAAGGAGGAATCCCACTAGTGGGCATTCTAAAAAAAAAGGGACCAGATTGAGAAGCATGTGCTTGGGTGAACCCAGAGCCAAACACAGCAGTACTAGAAGCAATCATAGATATAGCAATAGTGCCTCCTCCTTCAACTGAAGCAGGAGTCTGAATGCCTACAGCACTCACAGCAGAAGTCGCGTTCCCAGTCATGGCCATCGAAAGGTACGAATAAAATGGAGGATCTTCTGGTCTTGCAGACTCAGGTCCGATGTACTCAACAACAAACAGATAATCAGGCGGAAGATGAGATGGAAGTGACTGAGGAAATTCAGGTACTTCCTCTACTTCTATTCCTAACTCTCCTGGAAACAAGACTCTCGAGGTGAGCCTAATGCTCCTCTCGGAACCAACACCGGAACCAACTACAGGACCTTCAATCCCTTGTGGAGGATCTCTCTCCACTGTGTCAGACGCCATAGGGTGATATTCACTTGCTATGTTACTCCTACACCTTCTTGAAGAGGGCTCTGGACTCTCGGGAGATAACCCCTGGATTCTCCTCGATCGCCGAGGCGCTTGATCAGCCACTTTAACAAATTTTAATTAGACTCAAAAAGTATAAAGCTAAGCAAGCTAGGAGCAAAGAGCACTCACTACAAAAAATCCCTAAGATACAGCCAAGCAAGCAGCCTTCAGGTATTTCCACTCCAGGTGATTAGGACCGGACACCAAAATACGAGAAAGTGAAAAATAGGACCTCCTGAAAGTAGTCTGGGATAATTACAACCCAGGCCTACTAGCGAAGGTAACATAAATAGTTACGTCGACCTCCTAACAACAGCCTTTGCCGGCACAAGTACCCAAGCTTCGCAAGGCCACCCCCTAGAAGTACTGCTGGAAGTGATACGACGTCTGCCTCAGGTACCACGAGTATTCCCCCCCGCAGTCACATGTGTGGAACCTAGGAATGGCAACTATGGGCACCAATCCGTGTCAGAAGCTAGGCGGAACGGTCTTGAGGCAAGATCCAACAAATCAGAGAGGGGGTATCTCTCTTCTCAGCCTTCACTTCCCCTCGCGCTTGACTCTCTGGAGGAGAGCTTTCCCGGTCCACCTAACGGAGTTGGATTTCGCTCAATTAATAAACTTATGTGTTTTAGTTTGAGCGGCCTTGGAGAGTTAACTCTCCACTCACCTAATCCAAGGCCCTACAACCTAGCTAGTTGGTGTATGACACTTAATAAAAAACTTGCTAGTTGTTTTTAAATTATAGCGCTTATTTTAATTGGCTATTATATTATGTCAATGGGATATGGAAATGAAACTCGTGGTGTTTTGTGATGCAAAAAATAAATTAATGAAAACAAAACTACATGCAAATGCAATAATTGCCTTTCGATGAAAAGAAATTTCTACACAGGTTCTACGAGACTATATATATTTTTTTTCTTTTCAAATATCAAACTCCACACTTGCAAAAATTATGAAAAAGACTAAATGCTTAAGTGCACCTAATGCAAATAACTAAGAGCATGCAAATTCTAAGATGCAAAATCTAACAAAGCAAAGAGAAATTTCCAAAGAATCCTTTAGTTTTAACACTTTTCGGTTGTCCACTAAACTAGTTCCCAAAATCAGAAACCCTCAGTATAAAGACACCAAAATTTGCTTGACACAAGAGGAAGAAACCAATGACAATTCCCTTCCTAAATCAAGTCAAAAACCAAAGGCAAGAAATCTCAACAAAGCTTCAAAAGATGTAACGAAATGAAAACAAAAATGCAAAACAAAAGCAAAAGACAAAACAAAATGTTTTTTGAGCTTTTGAATTTTATAAAAAAGAAGAGCTCTAAGAGACCAAGAAAACTATCCAATTACCAAGCCAAACAACTCTGAATTTCAAGCAAAACTTCAAAAACGCTCCAAATCTTATAGTGCCACTTAGTAGCAAGATTTATATGAGCAAAAGAAGACAAGAAACTCAGTAACTCAGCCCAGAAGAATAGTACAACCTTGCAGCAATCAAAAACTTCAAAGAACCAAGAAAGACTTCTTCAAAAATTGCAACAAGACCTAGTCAAATGAACTCAAGAAAACCAACCAGAAGTAGGAAAAAATCCAAGTGCAAAGCAAAACATAAAATGAGGAAAGAGTATACGAGCAGAAGCTCTCTGTTCTGATTAATTAGAACAACCAAGAATTTCCAGAAAGAGATCTTGGTACTCGAACCAGAAATGCAAGCACTAAAAAAAACAAGATTTTCCTAATAATCCAGTCTTCAATCAAACAAGAGAGAAAAAGACGAACAACCACTATCAACACAATCCAGAGACTATAAAGACACTGCAGGAACAGGTCTCCACAGGCAGACAAGACTAAAAAGTCAAGAAATCAAAAAGTTTCAAAATTTTCCCAGGCATACGCTACTTGACAGTTTTGAAACAAGCGTGCATACGCGACTGTGTCAAAGGAAACCCGTGTATACGCGAATTCCTTTAACAACAACTACGTGTATACGCGACTGTGTACAAAAAAACTCGTGTATATAAAGGTAAATAATGAAAAATAAAAAATATTAAGCCTAGATAAAGAACCAGGTCTTCAGTCTGACTGAGAAAAAGTTAAATGGACTGGAAATAATAGTTAAAACTGTTGGAAACCTTTCAAATAGCTGAAACCACCCAACATGGGAATCACAAGAATGTGATCCCCAGCGGAGTCGCCAGTTTTGTTTCAGGAAATAACTCCCTAGAGGTTTGTTGGGTCAAAACCTCCACAGAGCAGGGCATGCTATTCAAGCATTGATAGTAGAACTCACCCGTAATCCTACGTTTTATGTAGATCCCGCGGGGTCCAAACCCCCAGCACCCTTCTTCCTCCTCAACCTAAAAACCAAGAAGAAACGTGCACGGAAATCTAGTTGTACTGCATATATTTATCCTAAATGTCAGTGAAATCCATGTGAAACATCATATAAACAATAATAAAAGCTTAAATAATAATCTTTTCACATATGCAAGCAAATATTAACACATGAATTCAGGAACAAGATGGTTCTTCTTTATTACGAACAGCATGTACAGTAGTAAAAAGTGGAGAGATCACCTGAATCCTTCCACGATCTTCGAACAGACCGTCGTCCGGATTCGTCCCACCCTTGCCTCGCTAAGATACTTTCAAGACTTGTGCACACGAGATGACATATAAATGGATGAACATCTCCAAGAAACAAGGGTTTCCTGTAAAAATATGGGAAATTGTAGGAGGCACGGGAAATCAGACTTGAATCGGGATTCCAACAAAGTATAATGTCTATAAATTTCTCTCTCCCTTAGGCCATGCACATGAGGGGCTTTTATACTCCCTCAAAGTAGTTTCAATGAGTTGGAAATAGCTGGCCACATGCTGGGGTGGTTGAACTACTGGAGTAACCATCAACCCAACCTGAAAATAGGGAATTTTTATATATTTTTTAATGATTTTAATGGCATACGCGGAAAATTGTGTATGGACTCGCGTATACACGCGGAAAAGTCTAGGCATACCCGCGTATGGGATTTTTAACACTGTTTTTTATGAATTTTGTTCAAGTCTGTGGGAATGGGTGCCCAAGGCCAAAGAGACAATCATGAATCACATGAGGGTGAAAAATGATGCTATAACAACAGTTTCCCCAACTTCGGTCTAGATTGAGAGAAAAAAAAGGTTTTCTGAAGATGATTTTCTCAATTTTGTTGTGGTGGCCGTTTTTCAAATTATTCCAATTGCAATACCAGATTCCACTTTTTTCAGAGTTCACATCCAGCAAAGAAAAATGTATTCCAGTGAAGGAGGATAAATAGAGTCTCCAATGGCAGAAGAAGGTTATGGAAAGGATTTTGGCAATCTCCTCCTCAGAACTATGCAGGATCTCGCTAGAGAGATCAAGGATATGAGAGTAGAGAGACGAAGGGAAACCCCAAGAGGGTTGTGAAATGGAGAAAGTTTTGGTACTTCACATCATTGCTATGAGGATCCGACAGTGAAACAAGATTCACAACGCTCCACTATGCCTACATTTCTAGTAGTAGGAAATGGGGCTAGAGGACCACAAGAGTAGGAGGCTCCTAGTGATTATTTTCTGGAATATGAATCTCAGTCTCAAAGATTCAAAGAACATCTGACTTTCTAGGAATTTTTCCAGATTAAGGAAAATCGAAGACCTCACAGCTACATTAGAGGAAGAGGGTACACGCAAGGCAATGACCTGCAGCATACCATGGGTAGAATTTTTCTACCTACTTTTGATAGGTCATCAAAGAGTACGACAAAGACTTGGGAGGAGACAACTAAGCATACACTCGTTGATGAGACACCACCCACTGTTGAGGTATCAATTGATGGGGTATCTAGGGTTCCGAATAAGTTCTCTGATGATAGCAATGCATCATAGGTTGATGAGGTGTTGGAAGACAAATCCACCATTGTTGAGCAGCCAATAGGTATAGAGGCCTCTTATTTTATGTAATAATTATCAGATGACAATCACATGCAGCTGACTAGTGAGCATGCCTTGCATATTGGAGTATCTATGGAGGAGGGTGTGCATCCATCCTTTGGGCTAGCCCTTGAGGAGGAAATAGGAGATCCAGAGGTATTGGACGATGGTCGTACACAACAAAACCATAAATTTTGATTCGACCTTCTAGCTTTGAAGGTGAAGGCCACATCAGTACAAGAGGCTATTCTACGACAGAATGAAGAGCTGGAGGGCATGAGAGTGGTTTGTGCCAAGCCAATGACAAAGTTGGTCCACATTGGGGAATGGTTGGATTCCCTAATGTTGCAATTAGAGGGCACATTGGAGTGTTAGAGAACGCCCCTTCAAGCATAAATCGATAGGGTGAAGCACTCGCACGATGGAGGGACTATTTTATGTGCAGGGATTCTTGCATTTGATTCTTTTCTTGAGGTTGGATGGCGAGAGGTACTGAGATGGTACCCCATGGAGTGGGCAATGCAGCTAGATACATCCATGGCCACATTTCAGTAGAGTCCATGGATTACCATAGGGCCATGAGGGCCATATTACTGTTGGGATCCAGGTGGGATTTACCATCACATGATAGAGTCAGTAGGTGATGGTATTCATTGTGCAATGGGTGTGATGTTTGGGCGCACACACATTTTCAGATCTCTATCAAAGCCACAGACATCCCTAGTGATAAGATGGTTTGACAGGACAGTACACCCCTTTCTGGAGCTATCTCAACATAACAACCATGCATGTAGTCATAGGGTGATTAGCCTACGGTTGCAGGAGCTGGTCGGAGGAGAAGGCATCGACAAGTCACCAGACATGGATGTGTGTAGAGACGATGATCTCTCATAGGTATATGGTACACTTGAGCTATGGAGGATAGGAGTAGTGATGTCATTGTCGTTGACATATGAGGAGTCTAGCAGTTCCGATCCTTTAGAGAAGATGGGGAGATGTAGCCCACCTCATGGGGGGGTTTACTAGCAGAGTGGTGGATCTTCGGATCCATGTAGGATACATGATCGTACAATATGGTATAGTCGTAACTGACAGTATCTGTTGGTGTATAGGGGCAAGTTGCAGAATACAGTGGCATGATGAAGGGTGCAGAGACAGGTGGTATGCAGTGACCCATGATATGATGCAGCAAGCACTTGGAGTGTTACCTCCAAGGGGACTTATGGATAGAGGCATTAGGTGTACCCTGGGATGCAACTCCTAGCATTGATGGGGATAGTGTTGAGCATCTAGAGACACCATGTTTAGCAGAGATAGGGCTATGAGGGTGTTATCGGCAGATCTGAGGCAGAGGGAGGCCTGATCACTCATGCTTGAGTGATACAGATGGTGTGGTGGAGGTAGAGTAGAGGGACATTCCTTCTGTATGCCAGGACAAGGACTCTTCTTCAGATGAGTTCATGGGTTCAAATGAGGACGCTTTTGGGGAGAATTAGCAGTCATGTGGAGTTGATGACAGTAGGTTGGATTTTTCTTCCAACATGTAGGGTGAGCAACCAGAGGACTCAATGAGAGATATTTAGGATGATGAGTCACTTGTGATGATTCAGCTTGAGCAGCATATGGTGGAGTATGGGGCAGCTGAGGAGGATGTTATGCACATCATGCATGATAGTCCTTTGGGAGAGATCCAGATGGAGGCTCACAATGAGCTAGTGCTAGATATGCATCTAACCTTGGGGTCAGCCATGGAGAAGGAGCTGTTGGAGATGGTGGTGCATCCATATTTGGGCTGACCCATTGATGAGGTTCTGATAGATGCATATATAGTTAGCAAGACTAAATTAATTTCAGGGAGTAGCACTCTCGAGGAGTACATTTATGGGGCTTGTAGTACACCTTGCCCACTTGAGCCTATTATAGAGAGAGGGGCCTTCCCTTTGAGGCAGTTCTCATTGAAAGGAGGGACAGAGCAACATGAGTTGAGTGTGAGTTGGTGACCAAACTCTAGACATGTTCTATATGTAGATATCATCACATTAGATTCTTTGACCAAGATAGACTGGTGGGAGATCATGAGTTGGTTTCCCATGGATGGTATGATCTTCTTAGTTAGGTGCATAACATAGCAGGGACCCGTAGACATGACAGGTACTATGGTTTACAGTTGGTAGTGGGGCACATGTTGACCACTCTTTAGCATTTAATCCCAACTTTTGGAGAGCATGATCAACATTGGATTGAGTTAGGGGAGAGAGGTGATGAGTTGGTATGCAGTTGGTGGAGCAACTTATACAGTTAGATCTACAACACAACAGGGGCCATGGAGCATTGATGCATGTTGGCAGTATTCACCTCATGAGGTAGTAGCTATAGACAGATGTAGTGCGAATTCCGAGCTAGGAGACTTGGGTGATGATTAGACATGGTGGCATTGGGATCTAAGAGGATTTATTGATGATAGGTATGGTGAGAGATCCATTTGGGATCCCAACATTGAGGGGTTTGTTCCATGTAGCCTGCCACAAGGACATAGCCACACTAAGGGGTTTGTCTGGGATCCGAGCATTGGTCTCAGTTACGTCGGGTCAACAGGGTGGCCCACATATTTGCAATCACTTGAGGACAAGCAACGTTTTGGTGGGGAGGACTTTAATATTCCTAATTTAGCTTTTAGCTAATTAGAATATTAAGTTTTTTCTTCCTTAATTAATAGATGAATAAGAGGGTAGAGGGACCCATAAATCCCTGTAGTAGGAATAAAACCACTTCTTAATGTGAATTTGGATCAATGCATCTAGATGGGTTCAAGATGAATAAACCACTTCTTGGTGTGAATGTGGGTGAATGCATGTGGATGGTGTCAATTTGACCAAATCAACAACAAATTTATGGAGGTAGTTGAGACAATGGAGGACAACACAATCATAATGGAGGTTAATGGCCATGAGAGTAGCATAATTATTGTGTGGGGCCAAGGGGATGACATTCATAGAGAGTATTTTTATTATTTTTTATGAGTTGTATTTTATGACTTTCTGCACGCTTAAGCTATTTAGCGAAGTTTGTTGTGTTGTTTAGCACACAAGTGATCCTCGGGGGACTTCGAGTGCCCGCTTAGGAGAGGCGTTTTTTAGGAGACTTCATTCAAGAGTTTCACATAGCGTCAAGAGAGGATTTTTGTTTCCCATGTGAGATGATCTCATCATCCAGTGTTCAGGCTAGTTGCAGAGCCTCTAGTGCTGCACAGTCACTCAGTGACTTACACAATCTAGTAGCAAAGTTCATCAGAAGAGGGGGGAATTCCATAGCATTTCCACTTGGAATCCATTGAAGGGATCATCCCTTCAATAGTTAGTCTTGGGAGTACTTGCAGCTATTCTATCTTTTAGTTCAGCCCAAAGTCTGGCATACCTAGCGGTTATGCAGTGCACACCCTAGGAGAGTGATTTTTCGAGGTCAGCCAATCCAGAAATAATTTCTGGGTTATTATGGGTTTTTTCCATGGAGTCCATATTCTAAATCTCGGATTTTTCTGAGCACCAGAGCACCCTCATCTACGCATTCCTATTCACCCAGCAGTATCATTTCCAGTAGGGCAACATAGAGGGAGAGCTCCAGCATCGCGGTAGAGAGCAATGTTTTTAGTGGGAGAGCTTGAGACCATTCTAGACCGCTTATGTTGGCTTGAGTGATATTTATTTTGAAGCACTGTTGTATTTTTTTCACTTTCATATTAATAAAATGGCTCAGTTTTTTTGTCTATTTTTATGGTGTTTTCATTTTATTTCCATATTGCCGTAGTTTCTAGTTTATTGTGTTTTGTATTATTGTCTTTTCCTTTTTGGAATATTACAAGTAGCATAGATGCAAGGTGGTTAAACTCAGGGTAGCAGATGAATCAGAGTTGCGCAGTGGTTGGTGGGAAATGGTAGTTAGTCACAGTTATCAGACATTAATAGTGTGTATGGAGATGATATTACAAGATAGATGGAACAACTTCCTCGATAATACGAAGTGTTTATTTTTATAGCATCAGGAAAGTGTTCCAGTCTCAAACTTTGTAGAAAGGATAAAGCACATGAGATCTCCATAACCCTAAAATTGTTTTAAAATGGAAATTCCACGTGGATACAATTCAATTCAATTAATTGATCGATAATTAAAAATTCCTAAGTCTAACTTAGGGAAATTGATTAATTAATGGGAATTAATTGATAAAGGTGATAATTATCAAGAAACTCACATGTATTGACTCAGATATTATCATATCCATTGATGAGGATTTAATCGTGGTCATTGGTGAGCCAACGAGATATTATAAGAGGAGGTCGATGGGGGTGGAGATAGACACACTTGGAGAGTGAGTTCCTTGGCAGATCAATTTATCCAGCTATAGAGGTCGATCATAGGAAGATATTTCAAGACAAAAGGGACACAAAGGGGAAGATACAATGATTCCAGAGGAATTTTCTAGTTCTTGGGAGTAAGGAGATGAGGTCGAGTTATTTCTCCAGGAGGATGCATAGGACTGCGAAATAACCTCAAGAGGGAAATTTGATTTGGTTGAGCAGGAGGACTCAATTTCTTAAGGTTAGGATAATTTTCTAGAGGGCCAGAGAATTATTTCCAAAGTAGCAGTAGTCGATCAGAGGAAGATTCAAGGAAAATATAGGTAGATCATGTGGGTGACTGTGTAAGGCTTGCGTAGAGTGGTCTGAGTTAATCAGTGTGAGTGGCCAGACTGAGCCAAGATTTATTGTGAAGGAGGGTAAATTTCCCTCAGTTGATTTTGACAATATTTCTCTCAGATTAGATTTTCAAATTGGGTATCCATAGATTATACTCAGAGTTTCACTACCGCACAATAATAAAACCTTCATCTGTTGCACTAGTTTTCCCACGTTGGGTTTTTTCTATGGATAATTGTCCAAAAATAATCGTGTCAATTTTTGTTGTGTGTGTGTGTTGTCGTTTTCTCAACTTCCAATTTATTTCCATATCATTTTTATTTTGGAAGAATTGTGGTGTGATTGATTCGATATTTTGTCGTAACTAAATAAACTACATGTTTATGAGTTTGAATAATTAATTCCAGTTGTTTCATTTCAAGGAAAATTCCACACAATTTTTTTTAGCTATATAGTATTTTTCTAGATGCATATGCTCTGTAAATAATTCTAGAAGCTACTCAAATAATGTGAATTAAAGGTGGACTAGATGTTATGAAACAATTTTTTGAACACGTGCATTTGCTACATCATCAGGAATGCATTTTTTATTCTTACAATATATTGAAATATCAATAAAATATAATAATAAAAATAATTTATGACTTCAAATATAACCTTTCAATGGGTTTCATATACATAATAATAATAATAATAATTCAAAATCATTGATCCACATTTTCTTTGTAGGAATTTCTAAGTGTAAAAAATGGCTATATAAACAAAAAGTCAAAAAATATGTGAACATCCATATAAGAGATGATGTAATCTATGTAGCCATATGATGCATGGGTATTGCATCTTATATTCATAATTTTAACATGGCCTCGTTCTACTTAACCATGATTCATATTCATTGTAGATCTCGTTGGAAAAGAAGATATTCTAGTTGACGTTGATGCCCTTGTTGAAGGCTGATAATTCTATCAATTACTATAAACACAATGACGAGGCTTATAACCCTACTTGCATTATAGGCCTCTAAGAAGATGATAATCTAGCATGACTACATATATTGCTTATTATTTAAGTTAATATGTCTACGATTTGGATCTTCCAAAGATCCATAGAAACACAAAATAAAGGATATTAATCATCAAGACCACCAAGTATGTTATTTTTTTTTGAAGGATACTAATTATTTAATTTATCTCCCAAAAAATGTAAAAAATGCAGGACAAAATGTAGTGTTAGAACACAATTCCTAATGCGTAATTTATAAAAATCATGTTTCCTTCTCCCTAGCTTTCTTAGGAATCCCACCTAGCTTGAAAAATATTGTTCCAAGCATCAATATTTCCTTGATCTTGGGCTTAAAATGAGCCAGGAAGAAATATATCTATGGGAAATTCTCAAAATAATTTCAAAATATCATCCCATAGATGTCAATATTTCTAGAAACAAGAAGAATAAAGTAAAAACGAGTATCATCACACATATGTCAATGTTGCTAGAAACATGAATAGGTATGTGAGAGTGTAATAGATGAATATGCATGGAATCGGGAAAAGGGGAATGACCCTTTTGGAGAATAAAGGAGTGAGGATTTGGTGATGTTATAAATTAAATAAATAGAATGAAAATTTTCATTATTGTAATATCAAATTTAGGTTTTGTGATGTTGACAAGTTTCATATAAAAACTTAACCAAGAACATATTAGAAAATTTAATTAACATTAATAGATTTTTTGATCCCAAAAATAATGAATAAATATTTCTGTATGCATGAAAGAAAAAATATACATCATATTTATGATGAGCTTGACCAAACTGTTACAAGATTGTAGAGTGTTAAGAGAATTACATTCAATTCTTAGTTGTGTAATTTTTTTTCCAAGAAAAAAATATCTATAATTTCTATTTTTATATATAAACAAAAATTACATGAGTATATGTCGAGCATTCTAATGGATTTAGGCCCTCCAATCAATTTTCTATTCATCGGACCTACTATTAGTCTATAAAAATTTCTATCTTCTCATATCAACTATTATAAATAACTAATTTTCCAACAAAAGCAAGTCAGAAAATTCCAATAAAACTGAAGGTTAAGTTACCCCCAACATCTTACAAAAATATCCATGTATATAGATATTACATGGCCGAAACAAAAAAGTGTTGTTAGGGAATATACATATATAGAATTTTATTCAAACCCAAGGGTCAAAATGAAATTATGAGTGTTGGCCTTCTTTAACTTCAGTGGTCGTCCATATGCCTTGGTCCAAATCCAATCCAAACTTTGCGAGGTTGTATGCCATCCTCATTCATTTTCCTGTAGATATGATCAAAATTCATTTGTGAGAAACAAGACAATTTTTGTTTGGTTTTCTGGAAAATAGGAACAAGAGTGTATTGTCACAAAACTGTAGGCCCATGCATCCTGTTATCACTAAATTGATATTGATAGGCTTCTTCAAAATTAAACCTAGAGTAACTATTTCAAACCTAATTTTAGCTGAAAATTAGCCTTTTCAACCTGAGAGGGCTCTCTCAAGGATATAGATGATATTATCTAAATGAATCTCAACATATGGCTAACTCTGGAATTTGGTTTGAAGTGTGTTTTTTATGCAGGTGAAAGATGTGTATAAATCACTACCATTGGCAATATGGAGTCAGTGTAAAGAACTCAATGACACATGAAACTCCTCTCATGGAAGCTGAGGCATATAGATATTCTGATGAAAAGATAACATTCATAGCAGACTAAGTGTTTTAAGGAAGTTAGAGCATGCAAGCCATGAATTATAAATAATAAAACACTAGAATACTGAAGATAAAATTGCAGAATACAAAAGACAAATACTCATGAGAACATCAATGAATCTCATGTGAAGAGAAGCAAGTTGCCACTGTATATTATTGATGAAATTTTTTACAATAGTAGTCTATCATAAACATCAATCAACCCTATCTCCTTCAATAATCGGCCTATTTATAAGCTTAGGAATCTTTATGTTGAGTCTGCCAACAAGGCTAGACCTTCGAATACTTCTGTTGACACTTAATCTAACCAAAATAATATTACAAGGAGATAAAACTGACTGTAGAAATTATACAACATTTATGTATATCATGGATTCAATCCGATCTAACAATGTACTAAAGATAGATACTGAATCACTTCTACAAATCAATTGCAGAATTAAAAACATAATCACCAATCACATGAAGCAAAGAAGAATCAATCAAAACACAACACAGATAATTTCCTGGGGAAATATTACTGCTAAAAAACCCTCTAATATATATTGTATATTCCACAAGGAATCATGAAACAATTACAATGCACTCTTCTCACAAGAGTCTCCTTCACTCTCACAACTATCTCACACTGATCCAAACAAAATCAGGCCAACACTTAACCAATTCTCAGCCTATCTTCAACCTGCTTTGCTCATGAAATTCCTGATGAATGTAATCTCTATTCTTTAGGAATTTCATCCTTCCTCAACTACGCTGATTATCATGGGCATCTTGTGATTTTTTTAACTGGGCACCCTGCTAATATCACAACTGATAGTCACACTTCCCTTTAACCTTTGTCTCAACTGGGTCTCCACTGGAATTGACATGCATGCAACTAATAATAGTAAATCATCAATTTCATGGCAGATCACTGATTATGAATTAATTAATATTTAATCCAC
Organism: Pinus albicaulis; assembly: GCA_034641835.2. NCBI lineage: Eukaryota > Viridiplantae > Streptophyta > Pinopsida > Pinales > Pinaceae > Pinus > Pinus albicaulis. The sequence goes on from CM076570.1 coordinate 1,461,160,060, forward strand.
TTGATCTCTCACTAATGCAACAAATAGTTACAACTAGTTCAACTGAATTTAACTCACTTAACTGAGTTAACTAATTACTCATGCATTAAACTCATGCACTTAACTGAAACTTGAACTCTAAAACACATAGAATCACTCTACATGCCTAACCAACTACCCTCAACTCGAAATTCATAAGCTAACTGAGTTTATCACACTTAGTTAACTATTACAAGTGATCATGAGATAATATTACATTTTATTATCCAATTTTAATTAAGGGACAATTAAAATATACATGCACTAAATTTAGCCCACACCAATGTAGCTGCTGCTAAGACCTGTGGCCCCACACTAGTGTAGGTGCTGCTTGGAACTCCTGGTCCCACACTAGTGTAGGTGCTGCTTGGACCTCTTGGTCCCACATCGGTGTAGGTGTTGCTTGGACCTTCTAGTCCCGCACTAGTGTAGGTGTTTCTTGGACCTCCTAGTCCCACACTAGTGTAGGTGTTGTCATTTTGTTTCTGGATGCCAACTTCATTGTTTCTTGTTGTAAAATTCAACACTCCCTCTCAAAAAGAAAGCAATGTATGCGACATGAAACTCTTGCATGAAACACTTCTCTAGTGTTTCTCGCACATGCAACCTTTGCATGCAAAACTTTCGAAACTAAATAGCCTCCAAACAACTGAATCAATATAACACATTTGTCACTAGATTCTTCTGACTGCTGCTAGATACTGCACATGTCTACTAGATTCTATAACATCTGCATCCATGCACTCTGCATTGCTCCCAACTTTGATCTGTGCTCCAATATCTGACACTTTTCACTCTGATTTTTTTCCTCCTAACATCTGACTGCATCAATCTAACTGATCTTGCTACTACTGTATTGTGGTCTCCTCGTAGCCAGGTTTGATCTAGACGCACCACCTCTAGGACCCAGCCAAAATTTCTTCTTGGGATTAATCTTGCATGTCACCCTACCTCACACCAGGAGGTATAGCTACATGCACTCCCTCTGCCCATCTAGCTCGAAATTTATCTGCTTGAGTGGTTTCTGCCACTCCATGATCCTCCTCATGTGGTTGCTCCACATCTAGAGGTTCATTCTTTAGAACCAAGAGTTCCTCATCTGCATGCAAATCAATCTCCCTCTCAAGGGACAATTGCATGGATTTATCACACTTCCCAATGGTTGGAATCTCTGTAGAAATCACATCTACATCAAATCTATAGATATTCTTCACACGAATCCCAATCCTCATGGATTTTCTTGTTGCTTTGTGTCGAAGGAAAATTTTTCCTTCACTGAAAATAACATCATGGCCTCTATCCTCCAACATTTCAAATGAAACTAAATTTTTCTTCAAGCCTGGTACATGCATTACATATTTTAATAAAAAGGGTTTACCTGAATGTCTATGGAAAGTAACTATACCAATCCTAGTAGCTCTATACCTTCCGTCGTCACCCATTTCAATATGAATCTAGAGGCCCTTCTCCTCCAAGCTACTGAAAGGTTCTTTGTTTTCCTTCATGTTGAAAGATGCACCACTATCCAAGTACCAACCTGATCCCATCGCACTTGACACCATGCATGCGATCAGTGAGAATTCAAGCTCAAATTTCAAGACCAAAGTCTCACCAGCTACAGATCCTGGAGCCTTCTTGTTCTTCTTCTTTTGTGGACAATTTTTGGCATAATGTCCATGCTCGTGACAGTGAAAACAATTCAACCTGGACATGTCACACTCCTTGCCTTCTTCGTCGGTCTCAGATTTGGAATAGGATTTCTTTCTCTTCCCCTTATTTGCCTTACCAGCCAAGGGGAAATTTTATTCATCATCTTCCTTAGATGAAGATCCATCCCTCGCATTCCGTCTGAACTCCTCTTACACCAAATTCGTTCATAATATGGCAGCTTATCCCTCCCGTTGACAGAGTTATGATAACTACACCAACTCTTGGGAAGTCCTAGACGAGCTAGGCTCACCAAATCATCATTCGCAACAGTAATTCCTACACTCCCATGCTCATCCCAACATTGGACAAACTTTTTTAAGTATACCAGAATAGTGTCATTTTCCTCCATTTTGATCTTCCTGAGTTTAGCCTTCAGTGCCAATTTCCTATGGTCACTACTGCTCTAAAATAGAACTGTCAAAGCCTTCCACATTGCATATGGAGTCAATTTTCCATGGAGAATTTAGACAATGTGGTCTCGTACTCCCTCCAGTAAGATCCTCCTCGCCCTTGCAACTTTATTTTTCCATGCATCAATATTTGTAGCATCTGTCACATCGTGTTTGGGAACATCATTGTCAATGAATTTTCCTTCAATCCATTTTCCTCCAGTAATTCCTCCATCATGTCTTTCCAAGCAATATAGTTAGAGCTTCCCTCGAGTGCATACTCCAATCTCAAGACACTGAAAGCCATTTCGATCATGAATCAGCTGTAGAACCAAGAAAGTCTTCTGCAAATTCAAATTCTATTTAGTCACAAACTCAGCTCCTCCTCCACTATTGTGATTTCTTGTGCTCTAATACCATGTATAAATTATACAACATATATGTGTATCATGGATTCAATTTGATCTAACAATGTACTAAATCTAGACACTGAATCATTTCTACAAATCAATTATGAATTAAAAACACAATCGCCAATCACATTAAACAAAAAAGAATAAATCAAACAACAACACAGATAATTTCCCAGGGAAAGCTTACTGCTCAAAACCCCTCTATCATATATTTTATATTCCATAAGGAATCATGAAACCATTACAATGCACTCTTCTCACAAGAGTCTCCTGCACTCTCACAGTTGTCTCACATTGATCCAAACAAAATTGGGCCACCACTTAGCCAATTCTCATCCTGTCTTGAGCCTGCCTTGCACATGCAATTCCTGATGAATGCAATCCCTATTATTTAGGAATTTCAACCTTCCTCAACTACGCTAAGTATCATGGAAATCTTGTGGTGTTTTAACTGCATCTGGGCACCCTGCTAATATCACAACTGATATTCACAGTTCACTTTAACCTTTGTCTCAACTAGGTCTCCATTGGAACTGACATGCATGCAGCTAATAATAGTAAATCATCAGTTTCATGGAAAATCATTGATTGTGAATTAAATAATATTTAATTCACTTGATCTCTCACTAGTGCAAAAAATAGTTACAACTAGTTCAACTGAATTTAACTCACTCAACTGAGTTAACTAATTAATCATGCATTAAACTCATGCACTTAACTACAACTTGAACTCTAAAACACATAGAATCACTCTGCATGCCTCACCAACTACCCTCAACTAGAAATTCATGAGTTAAATGTGTTTATCACACTCAATTAACTATTACAAGTGATCATGAGATAAAATTACATTTTATTGTCCAATTTTATTTAAGGTATAATTAAAATATACATGCACCAAATGTAGCCCACATCAGTGTAGTTGCTGCTAATATCTGTGGCCCCACACTAGTGTAGGTGCTGCTTGGACCTCCTGGTCCCACACTAGTGTAGGTGCTGCTTGGACCTCCTGGTCTCACACTAGTGTAGGTGCTACTTGGACTTCCTTGTCCCACACTAGTATAGGTGTTTTCATGTTGTTCCCGGATGCCAATTTCACTATTTATTGTTGCAAAATTCAACACTGACAACTGCTATTTTTAGGACTTAGGAACCTAATAGGACTAAAAAATATTTATTACATTAAAAAAATTTTAAATCTAAACATTTACATCGAAAATGTCATGTGCATGAGGTGGCACTGACCATGATTGAAAGCATAAATAATCCCACCAAGTCAGGAGACCTATCTTCTAAGATTTTAGGAGGTGGTGTCATAATTGTTGAGGAAGCTTCTATGATGAGCTGGAAATATGAAAGGATTTGTCGAAGAGTATTTCTTCATCAAAACATTCACTTGATTACCTTTGACCTTTCCACATGGATGGCTTGTCTCAAAAATACCATTAAGACTTGAAAAATCTTCAAAGTCCGTAGCACCTTTGACTTTGACCATTTCTGCAAACTATCTGATCCCTTGGCTAATCTGAGGTTGTTTAACAAGTCAAAATAACTAAATATAAGTCTTTACCTACCTCCTTCATGAAAGAACCTATGATAAATAGCCAAAAAGAATCTACAATGAGTTCATAGCGTTTTCTAGGCTTCAAGCCTAAGACACGCTACGAACTTGCCTAATTTATAGCAGACTTGAAAACTATGCATTTTTTCTTCAAAATTTTCCGATGGCTCTATAAGTGATTATATGAAATTATGCAATAAATATTAAAAAGGTATTTTATCCCATTTTCAAACCTCAGAGGCTTCACCCTTGGCAGCAAAGGCTTCAGTTTCCATAGGTTCATCTATGATTGTTATTTTTAAACTTATTTTCTTGACCTCTGATTATATCATTTCCATCTGCCCTTCCAACTCTTTCACTTGATTTTTAAGCTTATTTTGCTCTGCCTGCAACCAAATATTCCTCTTCCTTTTATGTTTCAGCACCCTGCATAGAGGAAGGGTTCTATTCAAAAAATTATTTTCATTGGTTAAAGCCTCATCATTATTCTTAATTTTCTCATTGAATTTTTCTTTGAACTCCTCCACCATTTTTCTTTCTAGCTTAGCTTCTTCCAATTCCAACTTTGTTTCAATAACTTCCTCCCTGGCTTCCCTCAACTACTCCTTTAAAAGTTTCACTTCATATTTTTCAATGACTTTCTCTTTGCCTTTCCTCTTCTTAATTATTTCTTCCTTAGTTGGAGATAATTCAATGATGTATTCTACCATAGGTTTTTTACCTTTTTCTATCACTTCAGTGATTTTGTTAGCCCTAACACCTTTGGCAAGCTGTAATATAGTGAGTGGTTTCCTTGGTTTGAACACAAAACATGCATCTTCTCCTGAGAAGTCAATTTTTTTGGCAATGAGGCCCTTCTTTTTCTTCTTGCTTCCTTTGACATCCACAACTTTTACCATTGGAGTTTCTTCTATATCTATAGCTTGTAGAATGTCCTCAATATTACCTTTCCCCGGTGTTTTGCCCCTTGTTATTATTCCATGACTCTTTTTGCTGGGATTTGGCTTGATACTTGTAGGTATGGGCTAAGGCATCTCTGTTTCCTGTGCATGCTCTATTTCAATCTTCATGGGCTCTACAATGGGCTCCATTTCCTCTTCATGTACACCCTCTGCTTCAGCTATAGGTTTATCATTCTTGCTTGAAGGACTGGCTTTTGATTTAGGTGTCTTCTTGGGAGTTATGCATCTATTTCATAACCACTAAGAAACAGGAATGTGGCCCAATATCTATTTAATTTTTTCAATTCCTCCAAAACCAATAGCTTGATTAATCCATGATGAAAATTTGCAGTTTCACTACCTTCATGCCTAGCTTGAATTTTATCTTCCATCTTTCCCAGGCTTCTAAATAAGAAGAAGAGAAGGTCTAAAGGCTTCTTACCAGTGAAATGTAGTAAGAGTCTAAAGTGATACTGATGAATCATATGGAACCTCCCTTCACATGTGAAGTATTTCTGAATTACCAACAAGAGTTTGGAGTAATATTCTTTAAGGCAGCTCCTTGGGATCCCTGATGTCATATCCATTCGAATTTTTTAGGTTTCATGAACTCATCACAGTTCTGTAATTTGAATTTAGTGGCTTTAAACCACTCTTCACCCATCCTTGGAATCTTTGTAGCTTGAGAAATTTTTTTAGGAGACACCACGAAACTCAGCACACCCACCTTTGATGCAATGCCCACAAAATTCACTACAAAGTCCTTTGAAACTTGGGCATGAAAACCTTGTAATTTCTGGCAGAACCTCATGCCACTAGCACTAGTGAAGGTTGCTGCAAAGCTACAATCCTCATTGGGCAATTTTAAATCCATGGGCTCATACCTGATAATTGAGCCCCCTTTATTAGTCTTTTTATGAATGGCCATCTCTCTTAACACAACGTTGGCCTCCTTGATAGTATGACACCTGCAAAGAATAATTTCAAACATCAAGGTGCTTGCAGATAAATTTGAACCTTTCTGAAGATGATACAACAATTGTTAGGGTCCCGTGATTTGGCCGATTGGCTAGCCAAATGACGATGTAACATCAAACCAAGCTTTGGAGCCCAAGGACCTAGCCTTCCTGGACTCAGAGAGGGCTCTTTCTATAAGTGCAAAAGATGTCGGTGTGTTTACTTGCGATGTTCTGATATTAGGCTAGTTATGAAGTGTGTTTTTGGTTTTTTAGTTTTTAAGTTTGTGAGGGATGAAACTGATCAAATACATAAACTGGATGACAAGATGTAGATAAATTGGGCTATGGGGTCAAACAGATCAAGGAAGATATGAAGTGATGATGTAAAGCTGCTGTAGGTCCAATTTGATTCACAGTAGAAGGGATCTCTGGGAAAAATGGATTAAATGGACAATAAGTTGGTGAAAGACAAGGGATTTCAAGTGCAAACTAGTTAATAGCAGACATAAACATGTAATAGCAAGCCATTGATCATGCTAGGAATAACTATAAGCTAATCGATACATAGAAATCAAACATTCCGAGCTTGGACACTTTCCCCATTCTCCCGTTTTAGATTGTTATATTCTGACAGGATTTGAATGGGGTTTCTTCGGATTTCCCACCTATTTCTGAAGATTTGATGCAGTTCAGGGATATTATGGATGCTGTTTGGAGCTAAGCTTTTGAACCATGCTTTGGGTTCACCACCAAGGCTTTGGGCAAATATTCTCATTCGGACAGTCTCGTCTTGTACCTCTAGGTATTCATAAGCATCAGTCATTCTACTTATATGCTGTTGAGGTGTGGTGGTGTCTTCTCCGGTAAAGTGTGGGATCTTGTCTTGATATTTGTTTGGGAGAGGAGCTAAAGGTGGTGGCAACACCAAAGGTGCGTACCAGGCTGCCATGACTGGAGCTAATGGATGTTGTGCAAGATGAGGACTGGTAGGCTGGAATGAAGTGGTTTGAACAGTGGTGTTTTGACCAGGTGTGGCGGATGAACTTGGACTAGTGATCTGGTTTTGAGCAGATCTAGGATGATAGGAGCCAAACTGATAGAGAAGCTGGAAATCAGGAGGAGTGGTGGGTGAAGCTTCTCTAATAGGACTCTGTGGTGGGTTTAGGGGTTCAAGATCGTCGAAGTTGATCTTACTATATGATTTACTTCGGGGAAGAGCTTGTGATGACTCTAGTTCCGAAGGTGAATCTAGAAGGATATTGCGAGTTTTAGGTACAGATCTTGTTCTACGGATGGATCTATCGGTAGCTAGATGATCAGTTTCGGAAGCTTGCCACAGAATCTTCTCTGGGTCATCTACTATGATAGGGGGATTTGGGTTTGGATGGGATCTGGTATTGATTCTTCGGGAAGCCAGATTTTAGATCCAGAGCTTGGAGAGAGTGATATTGGTGAATGTTTTGGATGAGTGATTTCTCTAAAGTTATACTAAGGCGAAGGATGGTCAAAAATAGAAGGGATGGATTAGTGGAGTCGCCAGGTGGAACTGGGTTGTTGTTGTGAAGATAGCTATGGTCCACCACCAGTAACTAATCTGAGAATGTTTTTGGATTTTCTGAGTTTTATGTGCAGCCTATGGTTTAAAGTATCCTAGACTTGTTTCAACACTTTGCTAGGGTGATGAGAACAAAAAGAGTTTACTCTAAATGGGTCTATGGACTGCTTGCTTGTTTATGGTACCTAAGGACCAAAGAGTCTATAAGAGTTTGCTGGACTATTATGTACTCAGTGTCTTACCATCTCCTGCTATGTTAGTGAGTGATGGGAAAGGTCTATCGGATAGTAGCCTAGAGTTTGGTGAAATAGTAAGGCTTACTAGAAGTTAGTGGAGTCGCCAGGTGGAAAATTGGTTGTTATGAGAGATATTTGTATGGTCCACCACCAGTAATGTCAAAAGCCAATCTAAAGGAGTGTTTTTGGGGTTTTTTGAGTTTTATGTGCAGCCTAGGATGTAAGAGTGTTATAAACCTGATTCATCACTTTGCTAAGATGGTGAAACATAGAGTTTTCACTAAATGATTCTAGAGGCTGATGGTTTAAGTTAAAATTTTAAAGGACTAGGGGTGATGCTCGACTTTGCAATTTTGACCTGAAAGTTGCTGTTTTGGTGCTAGGGAGGTACGGGATCCGATTTTCAGTTTTGAAAATGAAAATACTCCCTCAACCTTATTCTTTTATATCAATTCGAAACAAGTCTTAACGGTCTTGAACTTTGTAAAATGAATGTTGGTTTTTACTTTGCTTTGTTTTTTTTTTTTAAACAGTGGGCATGTCATTTTAATATACAAAACCGAACATTGGCTCTCATCCCGAGTTTTTAAACCTTGGCAAACATTCAACAAACTTCATCACCTCTGTCATTGTTTTTAACAATGTTGGGGCTATTTCTGATGTAAGGAAAACCACCTCCCCACTGTAAAGATGATGCTAAAAAAACAACTGTTATGTTCCTGAAAGACAGGGCTTGCCTTGTTAATGTATTTTGACTGGTGCCTTGGTCTTTTGTAAGAGAGACATTTCAAAACCTCAACTCTGCCCCAGGAGATTACATGTGCCCTTCCAACCTGTTTAATCATCTTTGCTCTTAGGTGACTTATAAGCCTTTTCCCTGGATTGTAGGTGCGCTCTTTTGATGGCTTGCTTTCACACTATACTTCACTGTTTACTCAAAATGATCTTCTTTATGTTTCTGGGTAGGTGATAGTGAAATGCCTTTAACCATTTCTTTAAAGCAACTGCTTCTTTTGGTATCAATATCATACATTGTTCATAACATTTTCTTCTTTCCACTATAGATACAGTCTGACAGATAGCTTTTTGAAGAGGGAAATCAATACATTTGCATCATAAACAGTAACACTTACCTGTGCAAATGACTTTTATTCAATTTCTTTGTATCCTTCCATTGTATTTCAAATCAAACAGCTTCAGCAATTTGCAATAGCTTTGGCCATCTACTCATGCATGGAGGAGGCTCTTCATCAGGTAAGGTGTCCGAAGGCTTTTTGACCACTATGTTTGACACAGCCTTTCTCTGAATGTGGTGATAAGTAAACTACTTGAAAAACACCAATCTTAGCATCTTTACTTGCAAGCATCACTGTGTTTTAGAAGAAACCCTAGCCACAGTGACACTGTTCTAAGGGTGACTGAGATATTTATCATTTGGCTTGTTCATCTCATGACCTGTTACTTGACAAAAACTCTTTGTGACTATGAAGGTCAGTGCTTTTTGAAAAACCAAGGGCTTTCTTTCTGCCTGTGTAATGGCATTGGTTAACAGCATCTATTCCATTTGATCTTGGACAAAACAGGCTACTTATGATTTGGATGTTTACTGATGACAGGCCTTTTTAAAGTTCAAAAATTCACATGACTTGAAAGTTTGAAATGAGCTCCTTTATCAGACCAAACTCCCCTTTCCTTTGAGCTAGCATATTTCAACTATATTCCTGTTATGATCATCAATTACATCCATAAAACCTGAAGATATTGTTTCATTGTTTCAGTAAAGGCAAACCTGGACTTTTGCAACCTTCTGAGTCAATGCTGGCCCGCGCCCTCTGCTTGTGGATGAAGGAGGCGCCCTAACCCTCTGCTTGTAAATGAAGGAGGTTCTGGGCCTTGAAAATTTACCAGTTTGCTGAGACAGTGGTATCCCTTTTTTCCTGTGATTTTCATGCTGGAAAGAGCTGTAAAGTCCAGATGAGTAGCTTTCTGTTTTGCAGACATATCTAAAGGCTTAAGTTACATTTAGAAGCAATTGTTCCTCTAACTGTAAACTCAAACATTTACTCCATGAGATGAAATATATTTCCTGCCTTTGTAGAACCATAGAACACTGTGACAAACCTAATAGTCAGCTTGAGGTTGGGTTTCATGCAGTGCTGAGATCTAGGGGATACAAGTGGCGCGACTTAGGGCTGTTTGTCAATTTCATTTGCAAAGTAAAGGATCAGTCATGGTAGGCCTGTAGCAGATGGAGGCTTTTTGGCTTTTTGATGATTGCCAAGGGTGAAATGTCTTAAAGCGCCACTTCCTAACATAGGGGAGACTTTTGAAACAGATGTGGATTTTCCTTTTAAAGCTGATGGGCAGACCAATAAGGCTGAAGCTAGATAGGATTGTGACCATGAGGTTTTGATTTCGCCAGGGGTGGATTGAATAGGTAGAAGGGCAAAAAAAGTTTTAGGAGGGTTTTCTGGATGACATATTGACATAAGGAAATCAGTTTCTAGAAAACTCAGCTGAAGATATAGTCATCACTAACATATAAAAATACTGATGGCTAACAGTGGCTCCATTTAGGGAGGGCAGCTCCTCGTCAGGAGGTGTCCAGAATTCAGATTCTTGGCTTATGAAGACCAGTGCCTTATCCATTGGCGCAAAATTTACCCTTCTCTTGATGTTATCTCTGAAAAGTGACAGCATGGTTAACATCAATGATACTTCTACCTACCCCACTATCTTTCCTAACATTTTTCTTCTTCTCTTTGGCGCATTTGAACTAGCAGCCTTTTGACAATGCATATTTTTCCTTTTGCAAAATGAAACTATCTATTTCTACTCTTATATCTGCCGGGAGTTCAGATTAAGCTGATGAACTCCTTCATTTCTCTACCTAAAACTAGATCGACTATCAAGATTAAGCAGTTTGACAGGATTTCATTCTCTAATCTACAACATGAAATTTAAAAATGATCAAATCAGGATTAGGCAGTCTGATTTGTCATGCATTTGCGGCATAAAATACAAGCTGCACACAAATGTTATTCTGCAACAAAAGGAAACTAGACAAGCGGGGCTAAGATGTACAATGTGTTTTTCATCCCTCGCTTCTCTCTTTGGTTATGTTTTAGGCATGTGGAACCAGAATCTCTCCCTAATCTAAGCTCTGTGATAAGTCAATCTTACACAATGTTGACTATCTTGGCACTCACTAACTTATCGGCAAATAAATTTAAACATGCTCAGCTATGATTAGGCTAGATAGCTGAACAAGACATTGAAGTACTAGTAGCGGCATTTAGACTTGCTCGCTTTCCGAAAGACTATTTTTTGGAACATGGGGCCTTTGTTCTATCTTCACTTGCCCTCTTTTCTGCTTTTTACTGTTTTTGACTTTCCTATCTTTTACTGTTTTTGACTTTTCTATTTTTTCAATATTTCAAACAATGGTATGTACAATGACTGAAAGTGTTTCAAACTCAAAAATCTTGGAAATGATGGAATTTCAGCATCTTATCCTCGTAAGGATCTCCTCTCACCCTTGGCCCACTTAACTCTTGAAAAGAAAAATTTGGGAAATTTTCTCTCTCTAACATGACATAGGGATTCATGCAAGAATCTCTAAACAACCCAGTATCCTCCCTCTGTACCTCTCTGAATATCTGATTTCCACTCCTTTCCTTACTATATGCTTTCTTCAGGTAATGTATGTACTCTTGGTAATTCTTAAAATAGATAGTGACATCATCAAGGTATGCAAAAACACAGAAATTTAAAACTGGGAACATGGCCTTCATGAACAGATTTCTGATATTGGGTGGTTTAGCAATTTTGAACTTGAAATCAGATTTACCTCCCGCAAACTGGAAAAAATCTTTAAGTTGTTTACTTTGCAAAGGAATCTGATGATTATGATCTGAAAGATGATCTTGCAAGAATACATGATTAGAAACATTTTCAATTGGTGAATCATGATCTTGAGTAGAAAAAACCTGATTTTTGTTATATGGAGATGCAATATTATTCCTAAAATCAAAGCAAATTCTATGGCCACTAGTTTTCTCCTTGATCATTTCAGTTTGTCTCAGTTTACTGTGTTTGTTTCTGTTAAAGTTGTTCTTTGGGGAAAAGGTAGTGATACAATGTTTTCCCTTGTTTTTCCTGTAGAAACTAGTATTTTGCATGAGATTCCTGATTTTAGCATTTCTAAGTTCTTCATGAAAAGACAAAATATGAGCCAATTTCAGTAGTTCAGGTATGCCGGGATTATAACTGTCATCCTTGCCCATAAAAATTTTATTTGGCATTTTCTCAAAATGTTGAGCTACTGAGGTTATGGTCAAAGTTTTATTTGCAGTAGGAGGGTCACATGATGGTAAATCTTTGAGGTATGGTAGAAACATTAAACTCCCTTTCTCCCGGGTTCCAAATAGGTTTATGATGTGAAGGTCTTCTAAAGCTTTTACCCGGAAGAAATTTCCACAAGTTACTGCTGGTGTTTGATCAAAGCTAGAGAAATTTGCTTGATAGTACATGAGAGTTTGTGCTTCTTGCTCTAATCCTACTTGGGAGAGGGGAAACTTACTTTCCTCACGACACAGTTGTTCATGATCATGGTAGTTTTGAGTGTCCAGCTCATCATAAGGTACCAAGGACAACTGATGTGGTGGATCTAAGTCTATATCAGCTTCTTCTGACTCTTCCTCCATGTTTACATCAATATGCATAATGAAAGAGTTTAAGTCGGAGCGCAAGGAACACATTGGAATGTTATCTGGCCTATCTTGGCTGCTAATCATGTATTTCATGTGTGATTCGCGGTAGAGTATCCTGTTCTGACCAAACACAGGAATGGTGGCATATGACATGTCCAATTGAATATTCCCTTGGAGTTTGGCTCCCCAAGATCTAGATAGAAGCATCCCATACTTGGGAGGAATGTCTGCCACTACTATATCCATGATTAGATGTTTCGCGGGTATTTGGGCCAGACTAAAGCAAAGGTCTTTGATCAAACCTAGGCATTGGACTCTGCTTGAATCAAATGAATATAAGTCTTTGTATGGTCTTGTGATTTCCAAGCCTAATCTTTCCATAACTACCTTCGGCATAAGATTATGCGAGGCGCCGGAGTCCAACATGGCATTGTGGAGGATTTGGTCGTGGATGTTTAGGCTAATGTAAAATGGAAGAGTAGCTCCCTCTTGGAATTTTCCCTCTATCTTTGGACCAAACAATACTTCGGGAATGTCATCAGTGAGATTTACAGTGTTTGCATCATTCCCTAGATTTAAGACCTTTAGTACTTGGGATTTATAAGAGTTTTGGGCAATGAGTTCAGTAAGAGGCATGGTGATTTTGATCTTAGCGATTTCGCCTTCAAAGCTAAAAGGCACTTGAAGTTTAGATATGTTTGTTTCAGCTTTTTCAACTAAGACCTTGTCTATGTTCTGAGTTTGTTGACCTTGTTTAGGGGTTTTGTTTGCCATAGTTGTTTTGGTGACCTTTGTAGAAGTATCAGGAGTATATGAGAGAGGACTAGTTTGGGTAACTTTAGCTTGGCTTTGATCAGTCTTTTCAACCTTGATTTTGTCACTGCTTGATGCTTTTTTGAGGATGGTATCTGGAGCTTCAGCAGTATCAGAGTTACCTTTCTTGACATTATCTTGGTTTCTTTTGCTTCTAAGGTCATATTGCCTGTGGGCTTCTTCAATAGCATTTTGAAACTCTATGGCAGGGTCATCAAGATCTTCATAATTGGTCTCATCTTGATTATGCGAAAAGAAGGCTTGTTCTTCTTCGGTGAGGTACACCTCACCTTCATTGTCAAACCCTATGAGGTTTAAATGATGTTCATCAAGAGGTTCTGAGTCCCTATCATCTTCTTCCACATAGTTTTCATTGAATGGTGGCCTGATCTGTTGGTCATTATCCCTTGGTCTCTTTTGGGGCTGCTCCCTCCTAAAGTTTTGGTTTCGGTTTCTGATTGGAGGGTTTGGTTGGTTGTCCCTAACATGAGCTTTTTCATTGATCTTTTCCCACATTTTAGCCATGGATTTGACTAAGTCATCTATTCGGGGATCTAGGGAAGGTGATGAAGTGGAGACCTCATCTCTATATGTGACTTTTCTTTCTGATCTAGTTCTAGCTCTTTTTTCAGCTAAGTTAGCATCTGCTTTTATAGCTATTTGTTGCATTTCCTCCAAGGTAGGGGGATCCTTATCTCTCAGATGATATGTCATGTCCGGATCAAAACCCTCAGGAAATTTTGCCAAAGCTAAACCAAGTGGAGGTTTGAAATGAGGTGGAAGGGAGTTATATACACCGTTGAACCTAGTACAGTAAGCTTGGACACTTTCCCCATTTTCCCGTTTTAGATTGTTATATTCTGACAGGATTTGAATGGGGTTTCTTCGGATTTCCCACCTATTTCTGAAAACTTGATGTAGTTCTGGGATATCATGGATACTGTTTGGAGCCAAGCTTTTGAACCATGCTTTGGGGTCACCACCAAGACTTTGGGCGAATATTCTCATTCTGACAGTCTCGTCTTGTACCTCTAGGTATTCATAAGCATCAGTCATCCTACTTATATGCTGTTGAGGTGTGGTGGTGTCTTCTCCGGTAAAGTGTGGGATCTTGTCTTGATATTTGTTTGGGAGAGGAGCTAAAGGTGGTGGCAACACCAAAGGTGCGTACCAGGCTGCCATGACTGGAGCTAATGGATGTTGTGCAAGATGAGGACTGGTAGGCTGAAATGAAGTGGTTTGAACAGTGGTGGTTTGACCAGGTGTAGCGGATGAACTTGGACTAGTGATCTGGTTTTGAGCAGATCTGGGATGATAAGAGCCAAATTGATAAAGAAGCTGGAAATCAGGAGGAGTGGTGGGTGAAGCTTCTCTAATAGGACTCTGTGGTGGGTTTAGGGGTTCAAGATCGTCGAAGTTTATCTTACCATATGATTTACTTCGGGGAAGAGCTTGTGATGACTCTAGTTCCGAAGGTGAATCTAGAAGGATATTGCGAGTTTTAGGTACAGATCTTGTTCTACGGATGGATCTATCGGTAGCTAGATGATCAGTTTCGGAAGTTTGCCACAGAATCTTCTCTGGGTCATCTACTATGATAGGGGGATTTGGGTCTGGATGGGATCTGGTATTGATTCTTCGTGAAGCCAGATTTTAGATCCAGAGTTTTAGAGAGAATGATATTGGTGAATGCTCTGGATGAGTGGGTTTTCTAAGGTTTGACTAAGGTGAAGGATGGTCAAAAAGTAAAGGGATGGATTAGTGGAGTCGCCAGGTGGAAAATCAGTTGTTTTGTGAAGATAGCTATGGTCCACCACCAAGACTAATCTGAGAATGTTTTTTGGATTTTCTGAGTTTTATGTGCAGCCTATGGTTTGTTAAAGTATCCTAGACTTGTTTCAACACTTTGCTAGGGTGATGAGGACAAAAAGAGTTTACTCTAAAAAATGATTCTATGGACTGCTTGCTTGTTTATGGTACCTAAAGGACCAAAAAGTCTATAAGAGTTTGCTGGACTATTATGTACTCAATGTCTTACCATCTCCCGCTATGTTAGTGAGTGATGGGATAGGTCTATCGGATAGTAGCCTAGAGTTTGGTGGAATAGTAAGGCTTACTAGAAGTTAGTGGAGTCGCCAGGTGGAAAATCAGTTGTTTGAGATATATTTGTATGGTCCACCACCAATACTATTAAAAACCAATCTAAAGGAGTTTTTTGTGGTTTTTTCTGAGTTTTATGTGCAGCCTAGGATGTAAGAGTGTTATAAACCTGATTCATCACTTTGCTAAGATGGTGAAACAAAGAGTTTACACTAAATGATTCTAGAGGCTGATGGTTTAAGTTAAAAGTTGAAGGACTAAGGAGCCTATAAAAGTTTGCTAGACTGTCATGTACTCAATAGGTCCCACCGTGATCGCCATTATGTTAGAGAGCGGTGGGATAAGTCAATCAGCTAGTAATCTCAAAAATTCTTTAAAGATGAGGGAAACTAAGTTTTTTAATCACTCAGGGTCCCACCGTGATCGCCATTATGTTAGTGAGCGGTGGGATAAGTCAATCAAATAGTATTCTTAAAAAGTCTTTAAAGATGAGGAAACTAAGTTTTTTAATCACTCGAGTCCACCAAGTGATCGCCATTATGTTAGAGAGCGGTGGGATAAGTCAATCAGCTAGTAATCTCAAAAAGTCTTTAAAGATGAGGGAAACTAAGTTTTTTAATCACTCAGGGTCCCACCGTGATCGCCATTATGTTAGAGAGCGGTGGGATAAGTCAATCAAATAGTATTCTTAAAAATTCTTTAAAGATGAGGAAAGTTTAAGTTTTTTTAATCACTCGAGAGTCCCCTTGCGTGATCACCATTATGTTAGAGTCCCGTGATTTGGCCGATTGGCTAGCCAAATGACGATGTAACATCAAACCAAGCTTTGGAGCCCAAGGACCTAGCCTT
The DNA here is from genome assembly GCA_034641835.2 of Pinus albicaulis. Classification (NCBI taxonomy): domain Eukaryota; kingdom Viridiplantae; phylum Streptophyta; class Pinopsida; order Pinales; family Pinaceae; genus Pinus; species Pinus albicaulis. The sequence continues at coordinate 1,461,176,316 of CM076570.1, forward strand.
CCTGGACTCAGAGAGGGCTCTCTCTATAAGTGCAAAAGATGTCGGTGTGTTTACTTGCGATGTTCTGATATTAGGCTAGTTATGAAGTGTGTTTTTGTTTTTTTAGTTTTTAAGTTTGTGAGGGATGAAGCTGATCAAATACATAAACTGGATAACAAGATGTAGATAAATTGGGCTATGGGGTCAAACAGGTCAAGGAAGCTATGAAGTGATGATGTAAAGCTGCTGTAGGGCCGATTTGATTCACAGTAGAAGGGATCTCTGGGAAAAATGGATTAAATGGACAATAAGTTGGTGAAAGACAAGGGATTTCAAATGCAAACTAGTTAATAGCAGACATAAACATGTAATAGCAAGCCATTAATCATGCTAGGAATAACTATAAGCTAATCAATACATAGAAATCAAACATTCCGGCCATACATAGAGGTATAAGACCCTCTAACTTCGGGAAATGGCTATCAGACTTTGGGGAAAACACATGAGACAAACTAACAACTCATAAACTATGCCGGAACGCCTAAACATAGTCTCTAAGTCATTGGGCACTTGGACAAATAAGTTTTCATATTTTTAGGCAAAGGGCTAGATCGGGACTAGGCCTCCTTGGTTCAACAAGATGATCAACAAATCAGTCAAAGAGAAAGTTTTATGGACAGAACTATGGGCAGCTTGTAGGTAGGTAGGGCAAACCATACATCCTACTTAACATACATAGAACCGATGAATAAAACTTAGCAACAATACCTTAGGTTACTAAAGAGCAGCTAAGAATTCTTTAGCATAACTAAGGGAGAAGAAAACATCAAGCTATGAAGATTCAGGGATTTTGAGGTGCCTCCATGGGCATGTCTCAAGATCAATCTTTACTGATCTATAGCAGCAAGAAAAATGAAATATGAGTGAAAACTAGAAGACAAAACAACATTAAGAAGCACTATACCATTCTACCATGTCAAGGAATCCATCGACAAGCCTTCAACATTCCTCAAAAGCATCCAAGAGGCAATCCAAACATCATAACTCAAGTGTATTCTTCAAAGCTCATATGACCAATGCATTAATTCTTCTCTCAAGTTCAGCCTCCGATTTACAATGAGAACCATGGGATAAATAGGCTAGAAGGAGGAAAACCTCATGGAGCAACTAGCTATCCCATTGGCCAAGTCAAAATATCTAAACTTGTCCTTGAGGCTTTGCAAAGCCCAAGGCACAAAATATCCCATAAAATATCTAAAAACTGCTAAAAACGGAAATTATATTGACTTTACATGATTTTCCCATGATAAAAATAGCTTAACGCACATTTGGGAAAAGCAGATTTTTGGAGTTCAAAAATTACAAAAATACTTCATATTTATGCCTGAAAAAGGTCCCCTGACTTGCTGGATGCAAATGGAAGCCTTCCTGATGTCGAAATGAGGCTCATGATGGCTTGTTGGAAAGCTCTCTGTGTCTGCTTTCTGGCGCAAGTGGAATCACCTCAATCTGATCTCTGAAAGTCTTTCAAAACTGTACCTGTGCGCAAAAACCCAGAAAATAGCAGGCTGCTGATATGGCGGGCAGAATGTGCAAAATGAGGCTGTTTTTCGCCAATTTGGAGGGGCGAATGATCTTCAAATGCCCTGAAAATCGCTGGAGACCTGCTCATGGAATTATGGAACCCATTGGGATCATCCTCCTCCCTTGAAAACTCATCAAACTGAAATGGCGCATTTATGAGTTTTTGGCGAAAAACCCCAAAAATGCCAAAAAACAAAAAGTTTCTGAAACAGGCCCAAAATTGGCATGCATGACCCTCAAGGGTCCATAGAAACATGCTCCGAAGCTGAAGCCAAAATATCAAGGGCTGATATGCTTTTCCCTTCCTTCCGTGCTAGGCGCTTCTCCTTCAACTTCTTCAATTTCTCTTGTGCTACCTTTAATTTTCGCCTAGCAAACTGATTTAGCTTCTGAAAGTGAAGAGTCCTCTTTCTTTGTAGCTCAAGATCCCTGTTCGCCCTCTCAAGCTTCGTTTCCAAATGCTGGTTAGCTCTCTCAAGCCATGCTTCTTTGTTTTCCTCAATTTCCTGCTCAAGGAGGGTAGTGAGAGGAAAGGCTTCGAAATGAGCTTGTTCTTCTGCTCTCTGTTTCTCCAAGGCTCTTCTAAGCCCGATGGTCCTAGGCCTCTTCCGCCTAGGCTGGTCTTCCTCCTCTTCATCATCAAACTCGCCTATGAGCTCTTCAATTCTTACTTGTGCCTTTTCTGCCTCTTTCTTATACTTGATCGCCCTAGCCTCATGAATGGCTGCATGATACTTCATTTGTTTGTTTTCAACCTCCAAGAAATGGTTGAAATTTCTCGCCCTTTGAAGATCTTCTTGTAACACCTCAATTTTCCCTTCTTTGTGAATGAGGAGGTTTTCAAGGATGCGGGCCTCATTATCACTGTCATCGCTTGGGATAGGGATGACAGCTGATTTACCTCCATGCTTGGCACTTTCTCCAACTGCACTTTTGCCTTTGAAGGCCAATCTGGCGCTTTTTCTCCTTGGCAAGCTAGAAGCTGTCCTTTTGGTCAATTTCCTCTTTTTAGGAACAGTTTTGGTCACTGTCAAGGAGGCAGCTTCAGCTTGCTGTCTTTCCTCAATATCCTGTCCAGTTTGTGGCTCAAAAGGCGCCTCAATTGTTTGCCCAACTTGCTGCTCCTCTTCCTCATGCATTGTTTTAACTCTTCAGTCACTATCTTCTAGCTCCATCAACTTGTGCTAGCTGCTGTTCATCAACTTTGTAGGCTGCCCCACTCGTATTACTCAAGCTATTTGTTGTCCCTCAAAATCATTTCTTTGCTTGTTCCGCGCCTTCTTTTCCCTCCTGTGGTTCCTTGCCCTCTTTTCCTCCTTGTGGTTCCATGCCCTCTCCTTCTAAACATTCACTCGGAAGTTTTGTGTGAGGTCATCTTGGGGAGTTTTTTAGGGGTAGGCCTACTAGATAAGACGCGGGCGATGGACGAGTGGAAGTGGGAGATACATGAACGGGGAGGGGCCGGTGGCGAAATCTGCATGGCTAATGAATGAATCCCATGAAACCCCTTTTTTCTCTAGTTGGTGTAAGAAGATAATCTTGATCAAGGAATGATGAAAGAGAGAAGGGATTTGCTGAGGTGGAGCCTTCTTTTGGACAGTAGCTGCCATTTTCTCTATGCTTTTAGACAAAAAGTATGGAAGGTTTAATTGCCTGCTTCTGGTAAAATGCATTAACAAGCGAACATGATAGGCAAAAATTTGGCTAAACCTCCCTTCACAAGTGAAATATCTCATTATGGCTTTCATCAGCGGAGCATAACTGTCAAGAAGATAGGAGAAGGGGAAAATAGCAGTGATGGTTTCCCTATGTTCAGGCTTTATGAAAGGTTTATAATCCTCCAGATCAAGATGCGCTTGTTTAAACCACTTTTCACCATGATACGGGATCTTGGTAGCCTTGGATACATACCTTGGGGAGATTTTGAAGTCAAGACCCGCTAACTGGAAGTGTTTGTCCTTGAATCTCAAAGCGCACAAATGTGTAAGTGGCGAAAAACTCTTGACTTCTTCTATCCTTTGGCAGAAATCAAGACAGCCTACTTCATGGAAATTGAAAAGCACTGATGGGTGAGCATTGATTTCTTCTATGGAGATAGGCTCATATCTCTTATGTGGTCCGCCTTTGTGATCTCGTTTTGGAGGCATTCTGACTTGAAACCAGCTTTGGAAGAGGCAAACTGCCTTCAATGTATGAAAAATGCTCTGCTGGATTGAAACTGGCCACTAGACTGTTTGGACAGATATGGACATTGTGGTTTGGATGAAATGCACCAATTTTTCTTTGAATAAACCGCCTCTGCACTCCTTAGAAAACAGCCCTTCACCTCTGGATGCACTTCAGCCAGGCAAACTTTTTAATATAGTACTCTGTGTAAAGATGAGACAAACTCTTGTGTCAATTTCCTGTGCACAGTTTTGAACAATCACCCCTCTTGTGAATTTGTTAGAGGACAGCTTACACTTGTATTTGTGTCTTCATAACCAAACTTCAAAAATTAAAACCCTGCTCTTCAGGTCATTCACCTTGAAAAATACCTCTGTCAACAGATTTCTGTAGAGACCATACAGTGGAAAGAAAGGAGACCTTTTGGTTAGGTGAAAAATTAGACCTCTGTGTTTAGGAAAACACCTTTCACTTGTGAATTTTGAGAAATCAATCACCACCTTTGTGCTTCTGGCTTCAATGTTTAAAGTTTCAACCATCAACAACTCTGCCCTTTAGAAAGTGGCTCTGTTCACCTTCATAAAAACCCTGTTAACAAATCTTCAACATGATACAATATGGTTTCGGTAAAGGCAGACCCAAGTTAGATGTATAACCAATGCACAGTGGTTTTTAGGAAACATACTCTCTGCTTGTGAGTTTAAGAGATCAACATAATACCTGTACCTCTGTATTAATATTAAATGCAATCACCAAGAACTCTGCCCTTTAGAAAGTGGCCCTTTTCATTTGTGAAGTTTTAAGAAATTACACAATACTTTTGTACCTCTGCCTCCAAAGTTAGAATCCCATCAACGAACTATGCTCCTCAGTGTACTGTTCATCCTTAGAGTCTCTTTGTCAATCAGCTTTTTAACATGATAATATGGTGAAAAAGAGGGCAGACCTAGGTTATATGAACAAACAATACACAGTGCTTTATGAAGGACACTTTTTCTTTGTGAAGTTAAAGGATCAACCATCACCTGTGTACTTCTGGCTTCAAATGTTAAACTTGATCATCAACAACCGTGCCTTCTATAAAATGGCCTTGTTTCACCCTCAGAATCCCTCTGTCAACAAATCTTCAGAATGATACAATACAGTGCAAGGAAGAAGCAGACTTAGCATGGGTGAAAAATCAGGGCAACAGTGGTTTAGAGAACACACTCTCTGCTTTGTGAGTTTAAAAAGTCCACCAACACCTCTATACCCCTGCCTCCAATGTTTAACTTCTCATCAACAAATTCTGCCTTTTTAATGTGCTGTCACCTTGGGAAATTCTCTGTTAACAAATTCACAGTGGGAGAATACAGTGAATGAAAGGCAAATTGCTTAAGTAGTGTGCTGTTGTGGGGGACTGTGAGGACAGTTTCTCCTTTTCAAAAATGGTCAAAGCCTTTTTAACCATGCATAGTTTCAAACCACGGCACACAGGTTTTAAACTTGATTTTTCGAGATTTTCGAGGTAGGAGGCGAAGTACCTTTTGAATTTTTGAGGAGAAATCCTTTGGAGGAAACTTGAAATGCACCGGAACCCTCCAACACTGGCGCGACAACCTTTGGAGAAAACCCGTCGCGCAGAGAAAAGCTTGTCGGGTCGGCCTGTCGTGTGGTCGGGCGGCCTTGTACAGGCACGTCGCGCCAACGTACAGGCACGTCGCGCCGACAAAGAGCCCTGTGCAAAATTACGCCCAGGCACGTCGCGCCAAAACCCAGGCACGTCGCGCCAAAACCCAGGCACGTCGCGCTGCCTCTGCACAGTGTATACTTGCGAATTTTCGCCCGGATTTTCTCGCCTTGGTGCTAGAGGGGTGTGGGCTCTTCTTCAGTTTTTTGAAAATGAAAACTTTACATCCTACTTTCCCTTTGATGCTATGTCACCATAACTCTCCAACGGTCCTTTAACCTTTCGGAATTAACATTGATCTTTAACTCTTTTTGTTTTTCTTTAAAACAGTGGGTTTTTTATTTGAGTATTATACACCCGCACATTGATTCTTATCCTGATTTTTTAAACCTTGGAAAACATTCAACAAGCTTCATCGCCTCTGCCATTGTTTTTAACAATGTTTGGGCTATTTCTGATGTAAGGAAAACCACCTTACCTCTGTAAAGATGATGCTAAAAAAAAACTGCTATTGTTCCTGAAAAACAGGGCTTGCCTTGTTAATGTATTTGACTGGTGCCTTGGTATTTTGTAAGAGAGGCATTTCAAAACCTCAACTCTGCCCCAGGAGATTACATATGCCCTTCCAACTTGTTTAATCATCTTTGCTCTTAGGTGACTTATAAGCTTTTTTCCCTGGACTGTAGGTGCGCTCTTTTGATGGCTTGCTTTCACACTATACTTCACTGTTTACTCAAAAGGATCCTCTTTATGCTTCTGGGCAGGCGATAGTGAAATGCCTTTAACCATTTCTTTAAAGCAACAGCTCCTTTTGGTATCAATAGCATACATTGTTCATAACATTTCCTTCTTTCCACTATAGATACAGTCTGACAGATAGATTTTTGAAGAGGGAAATCAATACCTTTGCATCATAAACAGTAACACTTACTTGTGCAATGACTCCTATTCAGTTTTTGGTATCCTTCCATTATATTTTATATCAATCAGCTTCAGCAACTTGCAAGGGCTTTGGCCCTCTACTCATGCATGGAGGAGGCTCTTCATCAAGTAAGGTGTCCGAAGGCTTTTTGAGCACTATGTTTGACACAGCCTTTCTCTGAATGTGATGGTAAGTAAACCACTTAAAACACCAATCTTAGCATCTTTACTTGCAAGCATTACTGTGTTTTAGAAGAAACCCTAATCACAGTGACATTGTTTCTCTGCACTGTTCTAAGGGTGACTGAGATATTTATCATTTGGCTTGTTCATCTCATGATAGATTACTTGACAAATAACCTTTGTGACTATGAAGGTCAGTGCTTTTTTGAAAAACCAAGAACTTTCCTCCTGCCTGTGTAATGACATTTTGTCAGCATTTACTCTATTTAATCTTGTGGATAAATAGGCTTCTTATGATTGGAATGTTTTACTGATGACAAGCCTTTCTAAAGTTCAATAATTCACATGACTTGAAAGTTTCAGATGATCTCCTTTATCAAATCGGACTCTCCTTTCTTTTGAGCTAGCATATTTCAAGCTCCATTCCTGGTATGACCACCGATTACATTCATAAAACTGAAGATATTGTTTCATTCATTTCGGTAGAGGCAAACACGGACTTTGCAACCTTCGAGTCAATACGCTGCGCCTACGCCCATGGATGAAGAGGCGCCCTAACCCCTCTGCTTGTAAATGAAGGAGGTTACCGGGCTGACAATTTACCGGTTGCTGAGACAATGGCGACCTTTCTTACTTGTGATTTTCATGTTTGAAGAAGTTTGTAAGGTCCTGATGAGTGACTTTTGTTTTGCGGCTTCATCTCGGGCTCACAATACATTTAGAAGCAACATATCACTCTGCTTGTAAACTCAAACATTTACTCCATGAGATGAAATATATTTTCTGCCTTTGTAGAGACAAAATCTTGTGACAAACCTAATAGTCAGCTTGAGGTTGGGTTTTATACAGTGCTGAGATCTAGGGGATATAAGTGGCGCGACTTAGGGCTGCTTGTCAATTTCATTTGCAAAGTAAGAGGTCAGTCATGGTAGGCCTGTAGCAGATGGAGGCTTTTTTGCTTTTTGATGATTGCCAAGGGTGAAATGTCTTAAGCGCCACTTCCTAACATAGGGGAGACTTTTGAAACAGACGTGGATTGGCCTTTTAAAGGTGATGGGCAGATTAGGAAGGCTGAAGCTAGGTAGGCTTGTGACCATGAGGTTTTGACTTCGCCAGAGGTGGATTGAATAGGTAGAAGGGCGAAAAAAGTTTTGGGAGGGTTTTCTGGATGACATATTGACATAAGGAAATCAGTTTCTAGAAAACTCAGTGTTTGTAGATATAGTCATCACTAACAATGTAAAAAATGCGATGGCTAACAACTATACTCAGAGGTAAGAGGGAAATATGACATATAATGGCCCCAAGGATGAATTTAAAAGGTAAGTTTCAAATATGAGAGGGATGAAGACAAAGAAGGGAGGTTAAATTAAATGATGGATGAAAAATGATGATCAAGCATGTTGCATGACTCCAAATAACTAATCATGTGACTTCACACTAACCCCTAACCTCTAAAAACTCGACACCTCACCCTTTCCTTTACCGATGCAGAAAAACATGAGTTTGTAGCACTTTCTATTGTAAGTTTGGCAGATTCACTATGGAATGGTCAAGTGAGTCTGTAGTGAAAAAAACTCGTTTTCCATTGATTTTGCTACAGACTCAGGGAAAAAAAGACAGGTGGCTAAAACCGAATCTTGAACCAGTGCATGGAGATTTTTTATGGGTTTTTATCGATTTGACCATGATGACATGACATGTGGGACTATTCAAACTTAGGATTATGACCAATTCACAATATTTTATCAATTTCATGAACTAACTTTCCAATACAATAAAACCTATGCTAAATGACCTTCTTAATAAAAAATGAAATTTTATTGGTGATAACACATCCAATGAATTAACACTTGAGAGGACCCATATATGTGAATTTCCTAAATGTATTTGGAAATATACAAAGACAAAATGATATTAAGGGCAAATAGTTTTGCATAGTTATTAGAGGCAAAACCAATGTTTGTGGAGAAGGAGAGGGAGTGTGTTTCTGAGAGATGAAGGGAGCCCCCTGCACCTCCATAAGAAGGGGATCCGTGAGAAATACCATCAAATAAATCCCATGGGAGATATTTTTTCATGGACATTGGGGGAGAAAGAGGGAGCCCTAAGACGAAGGCTATGAGAAAGAGGAGGAAATTTCCAGACTAGTGGAGGAAACCTTGGCACAATTTGGGACTTTACCTTAAAACATAGTTGTGTTTCTTTCCAATAGAATTCCTTAGAATATGCACAATGGAAGCCCTTTTAGATAATACATAATCCAAAGAGATTCCTAATATTTTATTCATTGAGAAATATCCACTCCTTCCCAAGTCATAGAGAGGTTGGAAATTGTTTTTAAATCCATCTAAATTGATTTTGTAAATATGCATGAGATAAATAGATGAGAGATTATTTTAGAGTCCTTTTGACATAGAGGAAAAATACTTAGGCCATGAAAATATCTTCTTTGAAGGATATTCCATGTGGGGGATTTATTATTCAGCAATGACCACGTCGACAATTTTTCCTTGGGAGGGCATAATAGTTTCTAGAGCTATATTTCCCACCAAGTTGGACTTATTGGCCCTTGCATTTTTAAGATATAACCATATTTAACGTGTAACTATCAAAAGGGTTGGGAATCTATATAAATTTATCTTATGAATGAGAGTGTGATATATGTGAATTTTAATTCTTTGAATGTGTCGAGAGGCGCTCTACAACCCAGTATAAGGCACATGTGTAGATGTAATGTAAGTAAACATTTGAAATGTCAGAGATTACAGGGCACATGTGTATATGTAATGTAAGAAATCTAATGTAAGTAAACATTTGAAGTTCCGACTCAATTATAATCAATATATTTGTAATAATTATCCCTGCCTCTTAACGTATATTTGAACACTCAAAAAATAGCACCGTAAATAAATAAAAATATAAGTAAAGAGGAGGTATGGTAAATAAATAAAACCCCTTTTTATACATACTCCATAGGTATGGTAAATAAATAAAAATATAAATAAACTAGAGGTATAGTAAATAAATAAAACCTCTTTTTATATTTAATCCATTAGCCTCTTTATATTTACGAAAACTCAAAAAAGATGTTTTATTTAGGTGAAGCCTATGGGGCAAATACCACGGGACAAATTATTATTAATACCATGGGCTAAATACCATGCGCCAAATACCATGATAAATAAAAGAGGTATGGTAAATAAATAAACATATAAATAAACTAGAGGTATGGTAAATAAATAAAAATATAAATAAACTAGAGGCATGGTAAATAAATAAGACCTCTTTTCATATTTAATCTATAATCCACTTTATATTTAAGGACACTAAAAAAAAAGGTTTTATTTAGGTTAATCCTATGGGCCAAATTATTATTAATAACTTGCAACAAAAAAAACATTATGAACCCTAATATTAATATTAAAATACTAATATTATTATTATCATTAAATTTAATATTCATATTAATATATTATAATATTACTATTATTTTATTTAATAATTTTGGAATAATACAATATTAAATTTTTTATATTATAATATATATTAATATATCATGATATATATTAACTCTCTCTATATATATGGGAGGAAAGAACAAAGACATAAAGTGATAGAGGTGGAGAGATAGGGTGCTGACAAGGGAGAGATGGAGATCAATTGAATGAGAGGGGAGAGGAGGAATGAAGAGAGAGAAAGAGAGAGAGAGAGAGAGAGAGAGAGAGAGAGAGAGAAGTGAATAAAGAGAGGGAGTGACAAGGGAGAGACGGAGAGAGAGTGTGTGTATGTTTAGGGGTGAGATAAAGAGACAAATAAGGAGAGATAGGGAGATAGAGGGAGTGACAAGGGAGAGATGGAGAGAGAGTGTGTATGTTTGGGGGTGAGATAAAGAGAAAAATAATGAGATATGGAGAGAAGGGAGGAGATCAGGAGAGATGGAGGGATATAGTAACAAAGTTGGAGGGTGAAGAGAGAGGGAGAGAGGTGGGAGATAAAGGGAGAGAGAGGAAGGAAGAGAGAGGATGTGAGAGAGTGGAGAGAGGGAGGGAAATAAATATGGAGTTTGAGGGGGAGAGAGAGGCAGGAAAAAGAAAGACATAGAGAGAGAATAGCGGATAGAGAGAGAGGGAGTGATAAGAAAGATGGAGAGAAAGGGAGGGAGGAAAACAAGAGACAAGAGAGATAGAAGCAGAGGAGATGGAGAGAAGGGGAACATATATATATATATATATATATATATATATATATATATATATATATAGAGAGAGAGAGAGAGAGAGAGAGAGAGAGAGAGAGAGAGAGGGACGGACAAAGGGATTCATAGATATGGAGTGAGAGAGCATGTGTGTTTAGGGGGGTGAGATAGAGAGACAAAGAAGGAGAGATGGAGGGAGATACAGATATAGATGGAGGGGGGAGAGAGGGAAGAAGATTTATTGCATTAGATGCATTTATTTTAGTATAGATGGTCATTTCTAATCCTATTTTATTGCTTGCACTAAATGCATTGATTTCAATGTAGATGGTGACTTCTAATCCTATTTGACTTTCTGCACTATATGCATTGATTTCAATGTAGATGTTGATTTCTAATTATATTTTATTTCTTGCACTTCCTATTTGATTGCTTGCACTAAATGCATTGATTTCAATGTACATGTTGGTTTCTAATCCTATTTTCTTACTTTCACTAGATGCTTTGATTTGAGTGTAGATGTGTATTTCTAATCCTATTTGATTTCTTGCATTAGATACATTGATTTTAGTCTAAAATTTGTTTTATAATCTTATTTGATTATGTGCACTAGATGCAATGATTTCAATGTAGATGATTTCTAATCCTATTTGATTGCTTGCATTAAATGCATTGATTTCATTGTAGATGGTGATTTCTAATCCTATTTGATTGCTTGCACTAAATGCATTGATTTTAGTGTAGATGTTGGTTCTAATCCTATTTTATTACTTAAACTGTATACATTGATTTGAGAGTAGATATTGATTTCTAATCATATTAGATTACTTGCATTAGATGCATTGATTTCAGTGTAGAAGTTTTTTTCTAATCTTATACACTTGTTTTCTAATCTTATTTTATTGCTTGCATTAGATGCATTAATTTGAGTGTAGATGTTCATTTCTGATTTGATGTAATTGGATGTATGATGGTACATTAATTTTAAAGTGATTGGATAAAAGCGTGCATTGATTTCAGTGTAGGAATAAAAAATTATTAACAATGTACATTGATTTTTGTGTTATAGTAATTCAACCTATTAATATTGGAGAGCAATTCCACTGTAGGATTAAAACATTATTAACAATGTACATTGATTTTTGTGTTATAGTAATTCAACCTATTAATATTGGAGAGCAAGAGAGACAAAGTATGATGTTTAATACAACATCTTGAGCTAAATAATTAAATGGTTTATGATTTCAACTGTCCTTTTCATATAATCAATATCAAAAAATGACAAAACTAACAAGGGTGACAATACAAATAGTAGAAGAAACTAGTTTGAGATTGATCACAATGAAGATTATTTGTAATTGACTGTGTTCATATTATTCACATTTTCTATCATTCAACCCTATTACTACCACTTTGCATTCAAATTTTTTATTTAGTCGTTTTTCATCATTAAAATTACCAAAAATATTTATCATCTTGCCAAACTAAGGTAAGTAAGAAAATTTAAAATTCAAATGAACAAGTTAATCTCAGACATATTTAGCATATTTAAAATTATTATATTAATATTATATATATTTACATATTATTGATAAAATTAATCATAACTTCGCACACGACTGAAACCAGCCTAGATCCATCTTAACTCCAGATTTATCAAGCGCCTAGAGGGATCAAATATCTCGGGGTGCAAACCTTTCCTCAAATTTTTCACTCAAAAAAGAGGTTTTCACCTCGAGAGATTTGATCCCTCTCGACGTTTTCCTCAATTTTTTCACTCAAAAGTAAGTTTTCACCTCAAGATATTTTATCCCTCTTGGCACTTGATAGATCCAGAGTTAAGATGGATCTAGGATGGTAAATTCATCCCAAGCAGATGCATAATCCCCTTGAAGTTGTAATTCGACATAATACATCCATGCATGAGGTCACAAAGGAGGATGAGAGGTGGAAAATTGATCCAAAGAATAGAAACCTGCATGTGAAAAATGGTCAAAAAGTAGAGCAGGAATACGATGCCAATGTTGACTCCCTATCCAGGGATCTTTCCCCATAAGGACACTTGTTCCCTTTCTAGTTTTCCATGATAAATGGTTTTCGATAATGTCAAATGATTTAGTGATTCCTCTCCAAATGATTTGTTGGAGGATTTTCTAGGGGATTTGATCCATTCAAGGGTTGAAAGGGGACTAATATAATTTTGCTACATAAATTGGGAACAACGTGTTCAAAAAGCTAGGGAATATTAATTAGGGATTTATTTAATTGATCTTTCTTAACTTTGATAGTTTCTTATGAAAAATTATAGTTTCTTCTTGTTATTTTTTCTTTATTATAAAAACAACTACCAAAACATGAACATAATCAAATACAACTGGACACCAGATGTAGGCACTCAATTAGGGAAAAACCCATATGAAGGGGAAAACCCAGTCAAACTCTTCCACTAGTAGATTCAAATCAAATTGAGACAAGCAGGACCTAAGACCAAAATTGGCTTCCTTCACTCCACCAAGTCATCTTCCCAAGTCAAACTTTAGTCCATACTTTCACGAGTCAACACAATTCTACTCCTCTAAAGATGAGTCAACAAAGATATCGGTCTACCCTGCAATTTTTGAAGCTTGCACTATATTTTTGGCTCTGCAATTTTAGGGTTCTATTACAGACTTCCTTTTTGTATATATGACAGAGTGGGGACAAAATTTTTGTGCTCTTATTTCTTTTTTTGGTATTCTTTATTCAAATGATGATAGGTCCTTCTAAAATAGGATTCTCGTGATCTTTTTTTTCCTTGCAACAAATTAAGCTCCAATCAATTGATGCTCTACACCCAATAGTTCAAATGACTTCTATTCATAGTCTTCTTCAAGGTGGTGATTTCCCTTTATGAGGCCAACTTGATGTGGAGGGTAGGCTGACTTGCTGGAGGAGGCTAGTCTACAAAATTTAAACTTTTTACAATTTTATTTCTTGATCTACAAGGCCTAAGAAGAGTCTATAATTTGATATCGACAAGGATTTATGTCTCAACCCTAGAAGCCTTTAATGGAGGTTTTTTACCTAGAAAAAAATAAACAAAGCATGAAATCCATGCTTAATAATATTAATTTTATTTTTACAATAATTTCCTTTTCTTTCCTTTTGAAAAATACATTACATCATGACTCAATACAATTATGAATACTGACACTAGTTATATTCTTCCACACTCCCTATTAACTAGGTAGGTTTTCATAATTGTACATCTATATAGCTACAAGGAAGAACTCAAAATTATATGGTCTACGATGATTCATAGCATACGAAATGACGAAGATTAGATACTTGACCAAGGTATCTAACCGGTTGGGACAATGGTGTATTCCAAGCTTCTGCCACTATAGGTACCATAAAGCTTCAAATCTAACACCAACCCACTAGGATATAAGTATCATATCCAAGGTTGGTGCTCCACAAGACCAATGATAGCCTCCCTACTTTGGGATCTAAACATCATCATAAGCCGGTTAGATGTCCTCACAAGCATAATATAGGCATGCAACATAATATGATTCATCTCTCTTATTAATTGAATCATATATATCCACCAATACAAGCATGCTTAAAAAATGTTCAACCTTCTCATGGAGAGATCTACCTATACAATCACAAACCCAATTAGTATCAAAATTTCAGTATGTGTGTGTGTGTGTGTGTTAGCACAAACCTCTGGGGTCCTCAATCATTCTGATGTGTCTTAGGTCATCATCATATTATACAAACACATATCGTCATAATCTTCCTACTTCAATTTTTCCAGCAGCACCAAACTCAGCCTCAAAATTTCTTCCAGAACATCTATATCTCGTTTATAACTTCATCAATAATGAAAAATCATATGTAGTGCTTTAGTTGTTCTCTGATCTCATTCTTTATTCAAGGTATTTTACTATAGCTATCCTAATATTCCCTCCCTCTTAACTGGGGATATATATATCTTTTTTATCCAATTTTCTTCTTAACTAGTGGATAAATCCATTAACAACTTTATTCTTTCAGTCACACAAGATTCTTTCTTTTGCATCATCATGTCATCAGAGAACTTTGACCTTCAAAACTTCATTCCTCCAGGAATATCATTCTTTAATTTTAAAGTAAACTTCAATACCATCAAGGTTCTTAAAATTACCTTTTCCCATCATTCTCAACATCATCATCAGATCATCAACAAGTATGAGGTAGGAAAATATCTTCAACATTTTAAGACTATGTACCTACAAAATTTGTAACAAGTACAACCAAATAAAAAGATATATGTATAGGAGCATGAAATCAATTTTATCAATATATGGTTAGCATATAATCACAATGGGAGCATCTAGGGTTACCAAAATAAGAAATAAAACTTTAGACATCCTAAACCTAGTTAGGTTTACTATCAACAAGGGTTACATCTTTCATACCCTATATTTTTATAGGAACCTCCACTAGGGTTTTGTTACAAACCCTATATTTTATCAACAAAAATAAATCATGGATATCAACAATCAAGTTAGCATTCTAATATTTTATATCTAGGATTTCATTACTATTCCCTAGAAACGTGTATCAATCACTGGGGTTTTCATTGTAAACCCTAGATGCAAACATCAAACTTCAAAATTACAAATACAACAAATTTGACCAGGCTAGGGTTTCAATCAGATGGAAGCACATACACCTAGGGTTTCATAAAAAAAGGTTGTCATAAAACCTAATTCATCAAACCCTAAAAATATAGGGTTTCATTATATAACCTAGACATTGAACCCTAAAAAGGAAAGGTAGGGTTTTACCATAACATTACCAAAACCCTAAACATCAAGAGAGTAGTATTTTATCATGTTTTAT
Source organism: Pinus albicaulis (assembly GCA_034641835.2). Lineage (NCBI taxonomy): Eukaryota > Viridiplantae > Streptophyta > Pinopsida > Pinales > Pinaceae > Pinus > Pinus albicaulis. The sequence continues at coordinate 1,461,191,888 of CM076570.1, forward strand.
AAACTTTATCAACAAAACCTAAGTATATTAGGGTTTCATAATTAACATACCCTAAGCATAAAAATGTTATGGTTTTACAGTGAACCCTAAAGGTTAGTGTTTTACCAAAATGAACAAATAAAAAAATATAACATGACAAGGGTAGATTCATTCTAGAGATTAATCACCCTAAAAGGAATCTTTATGATTCAAAACCATAGACATGAAAGAGTTAGTAATAGAAAGGAAAATTTCAAATGTTTCTACCCTTTTTAATATAAATAAATGATCCGTAAACTATCATGGATATTCCACTGGACAATTCATCGCAACAGATATGATAATATTATATTAAAAATATGAGATTCTACACTATTACAATTTTGTTTAATTTCTAGACTTGTAGATTTTACTATAATTAGTGCATGCATGCAAATGGAAATTATTTAAAAAAGTAGAGAACAAAAAAATAATCTCACACACATATGAGACACATGATATGCTCTCTCAGAAACCCTTTCGGGAGAAAACCTAGTTTGAAGGTGAGGTTGCTTCACTCTCTTTCTTTGTCTGTAAATATGGTTGCAGGTACAAAGAAGTAATTCTTGTGCCCCGTGGACAGCTACAGTGTGCATATCCTCTCTCTGTGCTCTACCTCCTATCTCTCCTAGCTATCTTTACTCAACTATGGAACAAAATGCTCTCGAAAGAATGGAATGCCTCTTCCTCCTAGTGGCCTGATTATAACACATCTCGATAGCCTACTAGTGGTTAATTTTGACTACATCAAATCTTAAATAGAGTTAAAATATATACTTTTCTAGAGTCTTTTACATCATAATCATGTGGCTAGCTCCTTTTCCATGAATAATGGGGGCTGATACGGCATCATCCTGAACTATAGGTGTGAAACGGGAAGGTAAAATTTTGAGTGGCATAAATTTTGCATACAGACTCTGATTGACGTGCTTCTTGCGTTGTTGGAAATAAATATGTCATTTGATGCCTCAAAACACTCCCAAAAGGTTTCAGACCCCGTTTCACCAAATTGGGTCCCGCCGGTAAAAACGGTCTCATGAGTTGATTCCTTTACTTTTTCCACTCCAAAATCACCGATATGAATGAAAAAAAATATAATGATCCAAACCAAATCATACCTCTCCATTTTGGGAGGCTTTTGGTCTGCAAAAGCTTCTACTGAATGAGGTGAGGAAATTTTCCCTCCACCTTCTCTCTAGTGTACCATTTTTATTTGCCCATAAATTGTCACTTCAATCCAATCTGCCAAGGGTCATGTTGCCCCTATCTTGTATTTCTCAACCTTTTCTACAAAATTTTATCTTATGTCAACTATTCCTAAGCATCTACTTCCAAATCCTCTACAAAAGGTAGGACTTGTTCCTCTTCCTGATCTAACATGGAAGGCTCATAGAGTTTCAAATTATCTACATTCACAACAGAGTAAATGCACATATATGGTGGTAAACTAAGTCAATAGGCATTATCACCCACCATTTATAGTGTGTCAAAGGGACCATACCTCCAAGCCTTGATTTTATTACTAGGTCCCTACAACCTCTCCTTGTTCAACTTTAATCATACTTTGTTTCACACCTTGAATGATTTCTCTGTTTTGTGTTGATCATGCCTAGCCTTATACTTCTCCTGTGACCTATGAAATGTTCATTGTACATGTGGATGGATCTCCCTGATCTTCTCTATAAAATTTTCAGCCCTCGAAGCATCTCTTGTAAGATATTCCCTCACTCCTTCTTGCTTCCCATATGCAAAGTCCAAAGGTGGAGGTGAAAAATATCAAAAACAAGTCCCAATTAGGGATTTTCCTGTAGAAGTGTGGACTATTCTATTATAAGAATGCTCTATATATACCAGATTCCCATCCCAGGTCTTTAGATGCTTCTGTTTGTATCCCCTTAAAAGTTGCATTAAAGTTTTCTTAACTACTTCTGTCTTCCCATATGTCTATGGATGGAATTTTGTAGACATCTTCACCCTCATGTCCATATTCTCCCACAATGTAGTCCAAAATGCACTGAGAAATCTTGTATCCATATCTGAAATGATGCTCCTTCAAATCCCAAAGTACACCCAAACCTATCCGAAGAAAAATTTTGTTGCTTCTTGCCCACTAGTCGTCTTTTTATAGGGAATCAGAACACACATCTTGCTGAACCTGTCAACTACCACAAACAGGTAGTCAAATCCCTTCCTGGTTGTCGGTAAAACTCCCACAAATTCCATGGAAATTCTTTCCCTTCCTGGTTGTCGGTAAAATTCCCACAAATTCCATGGATTCCCTAGGACGAGTAGGCACAGGTAAGGGATAATATAGACCTTGTTTCTTGTTTCTAGGCTTGTTGATATAACAAAGCATGCATCCTATTATGAACCTAGATACCTTCTCTTGCGTCTTGGGCCAATACACATACCTCTGCAAGTTAGCCACAGTCTTCCCTACACCAAAGTGCCCTACAACCTTGGAGGTGTGAGCCTCTTTGATCAGTTGACATTGCTCACCTTTAGGAGCACATAGCTTATCCATCTTGTAGAGTAACTAATCCTGGAGATGGTAGTCAACGGTGTTGTCACCAACTTTCACATGACTTTGACTCTGCAACTTTTGATACACCTCCTTGAAGTACTCATCCTCTAAATACACCTATTTGTATGCATCATAGGTGAATGGATTCATGTGCATAAGAGTACCAAAATATATAATCTTTGATATGGGTCTCCTTGATAGCATGTCCGCGAACTTATTTTTGTTTCCCTTCTTATACTTGATCACCAAATGAAACTTCTTTAAAAACCCCATCCACTTGTAATGCCTAGTCGGTTGTAGCTTACTATGGGCATGCACATACTATAAAAACCGGTGATCTGTGTGGATTTCTTTCTCCTTTCCCATCAGATAGTGCTTCCACTTATTCATAGTTTGCACCATGGCATAGAGCTCTTTATCGTAGGTAGGGTAGTTAAGAAATTCCCCATGAAAAACTTCATAATGGTAACATACAGGCCTTCCTCCCTACACCAAGAAAACTCCCATAACATACCCACTCACATCCGTCTCCACTTCAAAAGGCCGCTACAAGTTTGGTAATGTCAGAACTAGTGGTTGAATGATCTTCTTATTTAACTCCTCAAAAGCCCTTCGTTGACCTTTTCCCCACTAGAAACTCTTACCACTTGCTGTTATGGCATGGAGCGGTATTTTTACCATTGAAAATGAGGCTATGAATTTCCTCAGGTACTGTGCTTCCCTAGTGAAACTCATAACCTCAGAAACATTAGTAGGCACTAGCCTTTTCATGATGGCCTCAAGCTTGAAAGGATCTATCTTGAACTCTCCTCCACCAATCACATACCCCAAATACACTAAGGACTACTACACAAACTCACACTCCTTGAGATTTTCTAGCAGCTGTTGCTTTTTCAATGTCTCCAGCATCTATCTCAAATGTGAAATATGCTCCTCCTATGTAGCACTAATACTAGTATATCATCCAAATAGATAATAACAAATGAATCTATAAAAGTGCACAATACATCACTCATTAATCTCATAAATGTAGTTGGTGCACTACATAAGCCAAATGGCTTGACTAACAACTCATATAAACCTTGCATGGCTTTGAAGGTGGTCTTCCATGTATCTTTTTCTTTGACTTGAACTTGGTGATATCCAGACTTCAAGTCCAACTTGGTGAAGTACTTTTCTTGCTGCAACTGATCTAGTAGATCATCTATCCTGGGCATGGGGCATTTGTTCTTGAGTGTGATTTTTTTCAATGCCTTGTAATATATACACGTCCACCAAGTCCCATCCTTCTTCGACAAAATGATGGTGGGTGACCCATGCAGTGATGTACTCTGTCGAATGACACCCTGTTCCAACAATTGCTTCAAGTGTTTCTTCACATCACTTGCTTCTATAATAGAAACATAGTTATCGATCAGACAAGAAGATTACCTAGTACCCATTTTTTTGAGGTAGCAAAAAAAGCACCCAATTTTGAAAAGTGGTGATGCAGAATCACCCCTTTTTTTTGGAGCATAGTTTTGGCATTTTATATTTTCTTATTACTTTTTTTTTTATGTCATGATTTTCATGTCGATTTTGAAAAGTGGTGATCTAGAATAACCTAGTTTTTTTTTGGAGCATACTTTTGGAACTTTAAATTTTGTTTGTTTTTTTTTTTTAAATGTCATGTCGATTTAGAAAAATGGTCATTTTTTTAGCACTTTAAATTTTTTTATTTATCAAGTATGAACATTTGTTTTAAAATTTTAATGATTTTCATGCTAATTTTTAAAAGTGTTTATGCAACATCAATCCTTTTTGTTTGGAGTGGTGATTTTCATCTTGGTAATAAGACAAAAATAAAATAAAAAAACATGACAAAAAAACCAAATATAAAAAAATATGAAAAATACAACAAAAGTGTAAAAAAAAAAAAAAATAACTGGTAAAACTAAAAAATTTAAATAAATAAATAAGCAAAAAAAATCAAAAAATAAATAAAAAAAGGAAAAAAAAAACTCATAATTTAAAGACAAAAAATAAATATTAACACAAAAAAAAACAAATTTTTTTAAAGTTAAAAAAAAAGAAAGAGCATAATTAAAGAAAATGATAAAATAAAAAAATAAAACTAAAAATAATTAAAATTAAAAAAAAAAATATTCAAATAATCAAAATACTAAAATTAAAAATAATTTAAATTCAAAAATTTAAATTTAAAAGAAAGAAAGAAAAAAAGAACATATATACATACATGTGTGTGTGTGTGTGTGTGTGTGTGTGTGTGTGTGTGTGTGTGTGTGAAATATAAATTTTCAAATAATAAAAAAAATATAATTCATTTTTTTTAAATTTAAAAAAAAAAAAAAAATTCAAAATTTCAAAAGAATTTAAAAATTTTAAAAATAAACAAATTTTTAAAATTAAAATTAAAAATAAAATAAATAATAAAAAAATATTCTCTGTGGCTCGGTGATCTCAGACCATATAACATATATATAAACACTGTGAAGGCTATAATTTTTGCAATACTATGAATCGCATCATGGGAGATGGGCATTTCTTGGATCAAAATTAGCCATTGCAATTAGTCGAGGGGTCTTCCTAAAACACACAAATATTTTGCAGAGATTTCGAGTGGGACATTGGTGTATTCATTGACTTGACTCAAAATGAGAGAGAGAAACTTTGGACAGATCCGGACACACCTCGACGTTTAAATGACGCTTTATTTGTGGAAGGTGAAGGGTGATTTCCTAGCATGTTAGGATTTGATTGTGGCATTGGAGTATCCCGATTGAACAGTGTAGCTTGGACATGGATTATATTCTTTGCGAATTTTTTAACATTGCATTTTTTAACATCCGCTTATATTATAAACACCGCGAAGGCTATATTCTCTTAATTATCTCGCATATTTGAATTAGGGTTCGGTGAAGGCTATATTCTTTGTGGCTCAGTGATCTCAGACCATATCACATATATATAAACACCGCAAATGTTATATTCTCTGTGATCTCATAAACACACAAAGGCTATATTCTCTGAATTATCTCGCATATCTGAATTAGGGCTCTTTGAAGGCTATATTCTCTGTGATCTCATAAACACACGAAGGCTATATTCTCTATGGCTCGGTGATCTTATACAATCTCGCATATATATAAACACTGAGAAGGCTATATTCTTTGTGATCTCATAAACAAACAGAGGCTATATTATCTGAATTATCTCACATATCTAAATTAGGGCTCGGTGAAGGCTATATTCTCTACGGCTCAGTGATCTCAGACCATCTCGAATATATATAAACACCGTGAAGGTTATATTCTCTGAAATCTCATAAAAACATGAAGGCTATATTCTCTGAATTAGCTATATTGTAACTAGGGAGATATCCAGGTTGGTTTATTGGGTGGCGACTCCATATTTCTGTAGCTAGAAGGTGATCTGAAATGGTTATATCAGGTACACACATTACTTATCTTTTTTCTAATGCATATCACTTCTCATATTTATGTTCACAAGTATGAATAATTCACTGCATCTACCAAAGATTGTCAAAGGCAGACCTAGCACAGTTACTCTACAGGGCTTTATGAGTATATAGAGTCTTTAGAGAAACATAGAGAAAAAAGAGAATTCAAGCTACAAACAGAGTTAGAAGCCATGCTGGAAAATAAATTTACATCTCTTGAAGACAAGATCCAAAAACAAATAGAAAATAAAATAAAGCTATTGGAGAATAAAATGGAGACAATGGAGATTAGATTATAGGTAATAGAAAAACAAAGCCAAGATACGAACCAAACATCCCAACGAGGATATGTTGATACTTTAGAAAGTCTTAAAATTAAGGACGTGATTAAAGAACTAGAAGAAAAAGTTAATAATAATATCACCCTAAATAATGTGGCAGGTAAATTAGATATCAAACCCATTAAAGAAGAAATGAAAAAATTGATAGAATTAGACCATGAGCATAACAAAAGGGCATTGAACCTTATAATCTTCGATTTGAAATAGGAGGTAGACGAGGATACTTTAGCCATAGCTCAAACAGAATTACATAATAGATTACAAATTGAAACAACGTGTCTCACAAAAGAAACAAGGTTGGGGAAATTAACTAAGAATAAAGGAAGGTTGATTTGGATAAAGGTTAGATCTATTGACCATAAGTATGACATACTTAGCAAAACCTCAAGTCTAAAAGGAACGAGAATATTTATAAATGAAGATCCCATTCCAAAAGATCAAGAAAAATAAAGAAAGGAGGTTCAAAAGGTAAAAGAATCTAGGAAGGAATGAAAATGGGCAATAATAAAAAACAGAAAAGTTGTTATTCGAGATAGAAACCAAAAAGATAGTAATAAATAGCAATTCAACATGCTCCATATTCTTTCTTGGAACTTTCGGGGCTTTCCATGGAACAAAGGCCGTAAGCTAAGTTGGATCTCGAATGAAGTTGATATTATATTGCTAGTTGAAACTTGGGAGCACGAAGAATCTAAGGTCCCTAACATAGATGGCTTTCTACTATGGTCTATCTGGAACAAGCGATCCTCCTATAGGGGCATTGGGGGTATAGCTTTTTACATTAGGAAGAACATCTCCCCCTATGCTAGGATTTACAAAAATGACCCTTACAACCAATATATTTGGATAGAGATTACTGACATTAATGATAAAAAAACCTACTTAAAATTTTTTTATTTTTCTCCTATCAATTCTAACTTCTATAAGAAAAAAAATTTAGATAAAAAAGGTCCTTACAATGGTTTAGAGAATGATATTTCTAACCTAAGGAATGAAGGTAATATCCTCTTACTGGGTGAATTTAGTGCTCAAACTTCAAGCAACCAAGCTATTCTTCTAAGCAATTATTCCAAACCTAATCCTCTTTGGTTAGACGAAGACCTTACTCTAGCTAGCCGGTACAAAAGGAGCTCTAAAGATCTAGGGGAAATTTTGTTTAGGTTGGAGCTATTCAAGCTATGTAGTGCTCAAAATCTCATAATTTGCAACGGTCTAGAAGTGGCCCAATTCTAGCCAGATGACCTGTATCCATGGGCTTGGTAGTAGCATGGAAGACTATGTTATTTTCGATATCCCTTTATACAACGAAATAATAAATTTTGACATCTTAAATTACCACGAGCCTGATTCTGATCATAGACCCTTAATTAAAACTCTCAATTTTGTCATACATATAGATCCCATAGAAGATAATCCTTATAGCCAAAAGAGCTTAATCTTTGATAGAAACAAAAAATATCTCTGTCTAAATGAATTAAAAATTAATTTGCTTCCTTTATCTAGTATATACAACATAGAAGACCTCTATCATAATTTTACTACAACCCTCTCATATTCTATTAACAAGTTCTCAATTTAAGTTTCAAGTAATAAAATAAATAGCAAAACCAGCCCTTAGTATGATAAAGATTGTAAAGTGCGAGGAGAGAAATTAAGGAAGCTGTTGATGAATCTCTTAAAATTGGCAAGATAAAAATATACAAAGCCCTAAGTAAAAGGGAAAAAAGGCAGTATATTCATAAAAGACAATAAAATATCTTACACCTCTCTAAGGTAGCTCCTAAGAAATTATGGATGCAAATTCTAAATAGAAAAACTAAAGATAATAATAGAATTGCTTTATACGACTAGAATTCCTATCATAAAAAGCTTTATGAATCTCCAAATGTCATAGATAACTTTGAAACCTTGCTCACAACGGAATAATTTTTCTCATTAGAAGACATATATTTTTGGGTTAAGCACTTGGAAAATGGAAAAGTTAAGGATATTGAAGGTTACCAGGAAGAAACCTTAAAAATTGGAGGTCTTGTCCTCATCCCTCACATCCACAAACTTTTCAATCAAGCGGTCAAGCAAGGATTCCATAAACCATGGACTTAGAGCCTCATTATTCCTATTTTTAAAAGTGGGGATACAAATAGCCCCTCTAATTATCAGACAATTATGATTAGCCCTCTATTAGCCAAGTTATATGGTATTATTTTGGAAAAGAAGATGATCATATGACTTGAAAGTGAAGGTAAGTCGGCTAAAGGCTAAGTGGATTTTAGAAGGCAGCACTCAACAACAGACCACCTTATTACGCTTAGGATCATTATGGAGGAATGTCGTAATGATAAATCCAATCTATTTTGTTGCTTTGTGGAATTTAGAAAGGCTTTCAATACGGTACCTAGAAACAACCTATGGAATAGATTAGAAGAGCTAAAGGTTCCTTTCGAGTTGAGAGCTATCGCTATAAGGTTATACAAGAATGTAATTGCCAAGTTAAAGAGAAATGAGGGGTGGTCGAAAGATATTAAGTGTAATATCGGGGTTAAACAAGGTTTCCCCCTCTCCCCTACCCTATTTGTAATTTACATCGACAAGCTAGAAGGTTGTTTAGAGGAAGCAGGTTGTGCTGGCACGATCTTAGCTGGAATAGTCATCATCCTTCTTCTCTATGCTGGCGATATTGTTCTTCTGGCAAGGTGCCCTTCTGATCTTGATAAGAAACTTATACTTCTTAAGGATTTATGCTCTACCATGGGTATGATTGCTAACACTGACAAAACAAAAGTTATGATTATCAAATCCAAGAAGGACACTTACGCTAATTTTGTGTATGACAATAGCAGCTTGGAGGAAGTGTCTTCTTACAAGTACCTAGGAATTGATATCCATCACAAGCTCAATTGGAACTATAACATTGGGAAAAGGATTAATGGAGGGTGGAAAGCTTATTTTGGTCTTGAAAATAATTGTAACACAACAAACCTTGTGATGTGGGATAAAAAGAAGCTCCTCTTTGAAGCTTTAGTCACTCCTGTTATCTTGTATGGATGTGAGGTTTGGGGTTGCAACTTCTCTAGAAAATCCTGGAGAAATATTGAGCAAATCCATAAGTGTTTTATAACATATAACCTCAAAATTAAAAGAAAATCACCCTATCCTATTCTCCTTATAGAAGTGGGTCTTTCCCCTATCGAGAGCCTAGCTATGACTAGGCTTCTGTTGTACAAGCACAAAATAAATAACATGGGAGACCATAGACTTCCTAAGATAGCTTTAAATTCTAGCCAAAACCACCTAAGGCTCAAACTAGGTTGGTATAAAGATAATAGGGCCTGGTTAAACCATTGGGAGATCAACAAAAATGTTGCACTGCAAAATATTAATAACATTAAAAATATTGTTACTTCTAATTTTAAAGAGAAAATGTGGTGTGAGAAAGATTTGGAGGCTAAAAGAAAATTAATATATTATAAGGAGGTCATCAACCCTACTCTAGAAGATCAAAAGTATCTCTCTGTTTTAACTAGCTCAAAGAAAAAAAATTAATATAGCCAAGATTAGAATGAACTCTCATGAGCTCCATAGTGAAACAGGTCGTTGGGCAATTCCTAAAACACCATGGGTGGAAAGGATCTGCCATCTCTGTGAGAATATGAACATTGAGGATGAAAATCACTTCCTCTTAGAGTGTCCCGCTTACACCCACATTAGATCTCAATTTCATAATCTTTGTTGCAATACCGACCTTCCTAGGCTTTTAACATGTCAAATTATAGTGAGCTCGGGACGCTTCTCTCCAAGCTCTTTGAGCATAGGAGTAAAATTTTAAAACAAACTAAATAATTCGTTTCTTTAGGTCCGATTGACCAAATTTTGGTCTTAGTGGACGTTAACCATCATCATCATCATCATCATATATATATATATATATATATATATATATAATTAAAAATTAAAATATGAACTAAAAAAATTAATAAAACAATTTTTTTTTAAATAAATAAATAAAAAAATTATAAATTAGATTTGAAAATAATAATAATAATAATAAATAACATAAAATTATAAAATAATAATAATAATAAATTAACATTTATTGAAAATCGTGTTGCTGCCTTGGGGGCCACGGGGCTCGGTCAATAGGCGGCGGGAGAGCTACCATCTCTCTCGCCGCCCGTAAGCCGAGCCCTGCTGCCCCCAAGGCAGCGGTGCGATTTTCAATAAATTTTAATTTCTTTTTTTAATAATTTTTTAATTTGTATTTTTTATTTTATTTCTTATTTTAATTTTTTTTAAATCAATTTTTATTTATTTTAATTTTATTTATTTTTTCAGATGTCAAACTCGGAATATCCACAGTCGTCATTTTTTGGTCTATGTTTCGAGTCTAAAACAACTTGAAAACGAAAAGTGTTGATGCTGGAATAACATCGCCAATTTTATGTGTGAAAAAAACAACTTGAAAACGAAAAAGTGTTGTTGCTGGAATAATGCCATCAATTTTTTGTGCGGCAAAAACACCTTGAAAACGAAAAGTGCTAATGTTGGAATAAAGTGATAATATTTTCAAGGTGTTTTTTGTGCTCAAAAAATTGACGACATTATTCCAGCAAAAACACTTTTCGTTTTCAAGTTGATTTTTGCACACACAAAATTGGCGATGTTATTCTAGCATCAACACTTTTCGTTTTCAAGTTGTTTTTGCACACAAAAAATTTACGATGTTATTCCACCATCAACAATTTTTGTTTTGAGGGTGTTTTTTCAATCCTTTTTTCAAGAAAAAATTGGTTTTTAGCATAATTTAAAAAAATGTCGAAATTTGACCCTTCAAAAAAAATTGCATTCTGGAAGACACACTTTTCGCTTTTGGGTTGTTTTTTCATGTTTTTGGAGTTTTTTTGGGCTAGAGTTCTCGTTTTGAGGTAATAGTTCTTGTTTGATTGGTAACTATGTTTAGACTGCATGTACAACCCAATGTTTGGAAATAGGGAGTCTGGTGTTGAATTTCAACGATCTTGGGTCAAGATTATAATCTTATAATCTCTAACACTACTAAACCAAGAATCTCAACAAAAACTACTTGGCATCGCTGAATATAAAATAGTAGTAAATTACACATACACAAGTATAGACAATTTTTAACAAAATATTGTACAATAATTTAAAACAACCCAATTTTCATTATATTAAACTAACTGAATAATGCAACGATCTTAGGGCTCCCAAACAATGGATATAAGATACACTAACATTTTCGATCTAGTCTCTATGTTGTATCTCGTCCTGCTGGTCCTTTGCTCCCATTTCGCTCTCTATCTACCCCTTAGTCCTTCAAAGGAAAACACATAGAGTCTCCAGGAGGGTTTCCACCTATCATTGTTGTAAGTCACTTCTACTACAATGAATACAGGCTAATCTAATCTACTATTCTAGGCTAGCCAATACCTAAGCTCCAATTTTCCAATCTAGTAGCCTCTATCGTCCATCAAAGAGCTACACATTAGGCTACAATCTTCACCCAAACTTCAATTGTCAATGGCACTTTATGACTTCTTATAAAGGCCTACTTTGGGTATCCAACTCACCCTCCACCAGTCCAATGGCACCCAACATTCCATTGCATTATCTGCTCCTAGTTGAGCTCTCCAACTACCCAAGTAAACCTCAATACACGACTCTCACAGGCTATAACTCAAATTGATCCAAAATTGATCCTTCACTATATAATATTCCCACTAGTTAGGGCATATAACCATCAAGTCTTCCCCTCCTCTTTGGCTTTCATAGGTTACCCAAATTGTCCATACTTGGACAACCTATCCACCTGACACAAATGCATCATAGAAATAACATCAACATACCTTGAATCTGGAGTTTTACTGTTGTAGATTAGGATGACTGGTTAGGGAATCAACATAACTATTTTTCTCCCTTCCAATCACCTCAAACTACCCTCAAATAGATGTGGCTCGTTCTCTATTATTGATCTGGGTGGTATTCCCTTCTAAACATATGATATGACCCTCATTAAGCTGCTCTACATGAGCTCAACCTCCTTGTAGAAGGACATAATTATTGTGGCCCTAAAACATAGACTTGAACAACCCTCATGCATCACCAAAAACACCTAAAATTCCTCCTTTAATTTGCAACTACCTTTCCCAAGACCTCAACCTTGCAATCGGTTATACAGTTTCTCTAAACTCAACCCTATTTCTCCTTCTATGTTTGCGACTGAAATTCAGATGTAATTTCACCATGAAATCTACACTTCTGGATGATTAAATGAGCTCACGCATGTGATATATTTATACCTTTCACATTTGGATCCAACAAACTTATGCCAATTGTCACCAAGTATTACTAAACCCAAGCTGACTTTCCCAAATGATGAAATTGATATTCAAAATTTCATAACTCAAGTTTTAGAGCTCTTATTTGAGTGATTCCCGATGCATTGGTTTTGGCTCATCATCCTCTATCACCTCATATTTTCTCATGCTCAAATTCTTCATGGTTTTGGACCAAACCCCAATGGGTGCAAAACCCCAACCTTGGGTTCTAAGCCCACAAGTGACTCTTGTGGTGCTCCACCCTCCAAACCCTTAACCCTAGGATTTGGAGTACCTCCTAAGATACTCAAACAATCAACATCTGGAAATAGATGGATCTCATTCTCCACTTCTCTCTTGGGTGGCAACCCTTTAGGCTCTTGGAACACATCCTTGTATGCATGTAACAACTACCCCAATTGTTGTTTCTACTTCTTAGTATACCCCTCCAAGGATTCCTTGCCTCTTATTGACTCCTCTTTAGAATGACTTTCTCTTAAAAACAATAAAACATAATTTTTGCTAGAAATGATCAATTTCTTAGTTTGGTTGACACTTACCAGTGAAATCTTCGACTAGCCTTTTTTTTCATTGATGATGAACAATTTTCCATCCTTAATGAGGAAATATTGGTTGGATATACTTATGCATATTGCATCACGCATATATATGTATGGAATCCCAAACAAGACTCCACATTCATCAAGGGGAACCACATCTAAATCTACTTCATCAATAAAATCAACACTAATAGCAAATCTAGTTTTACATTGTTGTGTTACCTTCAACTCTACATCCTTATTTACCCATCCCAATGGATATGGGTTTTTATGATCACACAATTCCAGCCCTAACTTCTTGACCAGGCAATGAGATTCACCTGTGATCCTGATTCAAATAGAGCATCAATCTTTGTCTTCTTGACATGTATCTGTATATGAAAGAGTTTGGTCATTTCTTTATCTTCCTCCTATTGAAGGCTACTCAGATTCACTTCCTTCTGCACTGATGTATCGATGATCTTCTCATCCAAGTATGAGTTGATTTCAACTTGGCTGCTCGAATAAGTAGCCATGGTATTCTTCTTCTTATTATATTTTTTGTTTTTATTCGGGCTTATTTCTAGATGAAACTTCCAACACTTCTCCTCTGTATGGTCATCAATGTTGCAATGGTTTCTAGTATCTTTGCACTGGGGTGCTGTAGTTTCCATCTTCTTATATTTTCCCCCTTTTTGCTTCTTCTTCACTTCCTTAGAAGCTTCATGTTGCTCCTTCTGCTTCGATCCACTTCATTACACTCTCTTTAGGCTTATGTTCTACAGGCACTGTGCCTGTACACAAGCCTCATCCACCGATTTGGGCTTGAATAACATAAATTTCTCACATAGATGTTGGTGCATACCCCCTAAGTACTTGAGGAGTACATTTGGGTTCTTTGGAGAGATACCCAATATTATAGCCATCTTCCTAAATTTCGTGGTGTCCCACTTAGTCACTAGAGGTTTTCCCTACAACCTCAGGGTTTCCGTGTGGATCTCCCACCAAGTTACTGCATGGCCCTCTAATTTCAGCTGCATAGATGAGATATTTTTTCATTCCTCGATCTAATGGAAACTAAAATAAACTTATAATTGTTGCAACCAATGGTTTATCTTCAGAGTTCCAATATCATCCTAATACAAATTATATCTAATTTTCCTTCCATTTTAAGGAGGGATTGATTCACGACACTCGAACTGGGTTGATCTTTTCTAGTTTTTTTCTTCGGTTGGTTCTTCGTGTCTTCCTGATCTACTGACCCCCCTTCATATTTTTACTCTGCATTTGAACCCAAATCTTCTCCAAATATCCCCAACTTATTGTTTATGATTGCGATTAGGAGGTTTACATTACGGTTTATATCCACGACTTGTTGTTCGAGCCATGAAAACCTCACCTCTGCAAAATCGCAAGGTTTGTTTACAGATTCATCAGCCATGATTAGGGTTTTATGATTTTTGGCCCATAAAATCTAGATCCCTAAAATATCCATAATACCCAAATAAACCTTCTTTTATACCAAATTATCCATAAATTTTCGTGGATATTCCACTAGATAGTTCATCACAACATATCTAATAATATTATATTAAAAATTTGAGATTTTACAATATTACAATTTGATTTAATTTCTAGATATGTCGATTTTATTGTAATTAGTGCATGCATGCAAATGGAATTTATTCAGAAAATTATATAATGAAAAAATAGGCTCACACACACATAAGACAAAATATATGCTCTTTGGGAAACCCTTTCGGGAGAAAACCGAGTTGGAAGGTGAGGCTGCTTCACTCTCTTTCTCTTGCTGGAAATATGGATGCAGGTATAAAGTAATGCATGTGGCTTGTGGACTACTAAATTTCACAAATCCTCTCTCTGTGCTCTACCTCCTATCTCTCCCAGCTATATTTTCTCAGTTTTGGAACAAAATTATCTCGAAATAATGAAATTCATCTTCCTCCTAGTTCCATGGTTATAACAAAACCTGATAGCTTACTAGTGGTTAATTTTGACTACATAAACTCTTAATTAGAGTTACAATATAGAATATTCTAGAGTCTTTTACATCATAATCACGTGGCTAGCCCATTTTCCATGAATAATGGGGGCTAATGTGGGATCCTCCCAAACTATAGGTGTGAAAACGGGAAGGTCAAATTCTAAGTGGCATAAATTTTGCATATGGATTATGATTGACACGCTTCTTGCACAGTTGGAAAGATATATGTGTGTATAATAGCATGAAGTGGTGTTATGAAAAATACATAACTTTTTACCCCCAAAAAACATTGTTTGATTCCTCAAAACGCTCTTGGATGGTTTCAGACCCTTTTTTTCCAAACTAGGTCCCACCAGTAAAAATGGTCCCATGAGCTAATTCCTCCACTTTTTCCAATCCAAAAGAATCGATATGGATGAAAAAAAAGATAATGATCCAACCAATATAAAGAAAACCAGCTAAAAATCATGTGGTCTTAGACATGCCTTGAGTTTCTCCTTTTACAAACCTTATATTTTTTCTTATTGAAGGGCTCCCTCTTAGGATTTTTATGGTCCATTTTTATATGAGTCAACTTGTGCCCAAGGATCCAACTTGTATTACCAAGATATTATACCTAGGATCAACTTGTCTACCTCATATTTTCTTCCTTCAATATATACCTGCCATATTTATTGACAAGCACAACCAAAATATATGAGTATAATAGCACAAAGATTATCTAGGGTTTTCATTACCTTTTAGAGACTTTTAAGGGATTTTTAACCCTAACTAGCTCTAGGGATCTTATTTCAAAACCTATACATTGATTAATTCCATTCTTTCCAAGATTTTCATATATCTTGGAATACTTATAAACCCTTTACATTATGGGATAGGGTTTCTAAGAGGGAACAAGTGGATACGGAATTTCATACAATCTAGGTTTTACAATTTCTAGATACTAACAACCTTTAACATAATGAGAACCTGCAACCATTAGAAGTAACTAATCCTTTTAACATTTTATACTAGGCTTAAATGTAGATGCTATACATACCTCAAGATTTCTTACATTTTTCTTTATGATTGAAGAATTGATATTCCATTGAGCTTGATGCATTTTTATTACAAACTGAAGACATATGTTAGATGACTAAAACATAAAGAACAAAAACAATACTTACTTGACCTTTGGTGAAATTTTCATGAATTTTTCCACATGTTGGAGCAAGACATTTGAAAAATTTATTCTTCATTAATGTATATTGCTTCCTTCTTTGGGACATAGATACTAATCTTGATACATCCTTCACTCCACCAAGTTACATCCCAAGCCAAACTTCAGTCCATACTTTCCCGAGTCAACACAATTCTTCTTCTCTAAAGTTGAGTCAACAAAGATCTCAGTCTACCCTGCAATTTTTGAAGCTCCCACTATATTTTCGGCCAAGAAAATTTTTGTTTCTATTATAGACTTTTTTTTCATATATATGGCATAGTAGGGACAAAATTTGTATACTCTTATTTCTTCGCTTGGTCTTCTTTCTTCAAGTGATGGTAGATCCTTCTAAGATAGGCGTATTGTGTTATTTTTTTCCTTAAAACAACTTTAGCTCCAATCACTTGATTCTCTACACCCAATAGACCTAATGCACTTCTATTTATAGTTTTATTGAAGGTGGTGGTTTCCCTTTATAAGCCAGAATTTATGTGGAGGGCAGGTCAAATTTGTGGAGGAGGCTAGTCTTACAAAATTTGACCTTTTTACTATTTTATTTCTTGATCTACAAGGCCCAAGAAGATTTATATTTTTATAATATGGACAAGGTTTTATGACTCAACCCTAGAAGCCTTCAATGGAGGATTTTTACCAAGAAACAAATAAACAAATCATGAAACCCATGATTAATAATAATAATTTTCTTTTTACAATAATTTTATTGTCTTTCATTTTGACAAATACATTACATCATGTATCAATACAATTATGAAGGATGACACTAGTTATATTCTTAAACGCAAAGCCCCTCACCCTGGATGAGTCTCCAAATCCATTTTGTTTGCAATTCTTTTACAAAACTAGGAATATTTTTTAATCCCCATCCCCAAAGATATTTTGGAAGTGTTATTTTATTCTAGGTTGCAAGAGAAAAGGTTGCATTTTCTTCCTCCATGGCCCAAAGAAAATGAAGTGAAATCTACTTTATTTGATGAAAAATTCCCAGAGGGATCCAAGCCAACAAATCCAAATAGATTTGGATTGCTTCCACCACATATTAGTAGAGGACTAGATGAATTTCACTAGAGAGCCATTTATTTATCCATAGTGTGATTATTTTTCCACTTTCTCCATTAACTAGGACAAGTCTTTCTCTTTATAACTGCAATGCTTTAGAGTGAAGCCTAAAACATGTTTAAAACCCTCATTAATGTCAATGAAAGGAGAAGAGAAAATATATTATATGAGCCTTTTCTCATTTTCTGAGATGTTCCATCTGTAAATATAATATTTTTGTTTCTTTATAAGCATCTCAGTAGCTTAACTCAAGAGGTATAGAGCAACCTGTAGGGAGCATGGATGATTTGTATTCCCATCCAAGAAGATGAGAATGTCATACAAAAAGAATAAGTGAGTCAGAAATTTTGAGAGATATAGATAGCTTTAAATTTACCTTTTTGGACTGAGTCTGCAAAGGCTTGACTAAGCCCTTCTACAACAAGGAGGAATAATAAAGGAGATAGGGGATAACTATGCCTTAGTCCTCTTTCTACATAAAAGAAAGGGCAGCGTGTTATAGGTCAATTTGGGCATCATTCCCAATGACCTGGTCAAACTGGACATCATCCCCAGGACCAATGAAATAGGGTCTAGCATCCCCTATCATTTTAGTTCCTACATGCCCTAAGGTAAGAAAAAGCCATTCATGACTTCTATTGCAAGGTTTATAAGGTTTGAAGTATATGTTATATCACTTATGAGCTCACCAGCACTTCCTCTCAAGGGAATAACGGCGTTGCATATGCATATCCCTCCATTCAAAGGTGATATGCAAAGCACTTATCGACATTTAAGAGTGCGTTGGTCAAATGGGAGCGAAATTCTCATTGTTCCAGAATCTCCACATGGCTAGTGCCTTCTAGAAGATTCCATATGTGTCAAACTTTGAATCCATGTGTCCATCTAACACCTCTAAGCTTGGGAACATGTCTTTCTTATTATTAGAAAGTCATTGATTGAGAAACTACCTTTAGTTGCCCTATAAATTGAGCACAGATCTTAGTGCTAGGGAAGGAAGAAATTTGGTAAAGAATGTTGTTGGATTCTCAATTGAGAGAGTGATAGGAGTGATATGCTGCTAGTGAGATGTTGATTGTGATGATGCTAGGATGATGTTGGAGCTGGTGACATCAAATCGATTGTTGGTTGTAACCTCCCCCTTCTACTCATTAATAAAGATTTCTACTCATTTTCCCATATATGTATCTGTTTATGTTTCTACTTTTCATATGATGGATTCTTAACTGATATATATGTTTCATGTTCAATCGATTTAACTGATCAAGATAAATAGGCATTTTTATATTGCAATCTCTTTGTTGTTTAGTGTTTATACTTGCAGGAACTAGTTTGGCGATCTAAGTTGGATTGGAAGCTACAATAAGAGCGATAGAAGGAGAATAGGAAGTGCTTGGATCATAAGTAAGTTCCTCTATCTTTCTATGTGTCTATTTACTCTTAGAGAAAGTGTCTGCAAATTCTTTGATCTGTTGTTCTAAATGCATAACACTGCATTTAGGGAATGTGTTTTTATCTGTAATTCATAATTCCACATAACAAATTGGCGACTCCACTGGGGAGTTTTCTTATCATCCTTGGTGTTTTTTCCTCTGCTTATCCCCCCAGTAGAATCTATTGTCAATTATTAGACTTTTGAATCAAATAATTGCATTAGAAGTGTGTTCTGTAGCTTGAATTTTGAATCTTTGTTGTGCCCAACGCACTGTTGGTCAAGACACAGTGCTCTGAAGAGCATTGTCTCCCACTTAGGGGTGCTTTGCAACGCATTGTCTCCCTTTAGATAATGTGTTTCCCCCTTAGCCAACCAAATTCCCTTTGAATTTTTCATTTTCATCATACTCAGCATTTTGTTTGTTGTGTTTTCAATTGTTTGATACCTCATAGAGACTAGTGAATTTGCCTAATTCTTCCTCCTCTGAAAAGTTAATTTGTTCAATGTCTCTTTAAGTGTTTTTCTTTATCATTAACAAATCAAATTCAAAGTATTTTATTTTTGCATTAGTTCCAATTTTTTCGTAAAGGAAATTTTTCGTTAAATTCTTCATTTCCTGTAGGAAAAATTGTAGTTCCATTCTTTGTTTTTCCTAAAAGAGAAAACGATGTAAAAATCATCGTTTCTCAAAGAAGAAAGCATTTGTTTTTTGTTGATTTGATGCCTATAGTTTCCTTTTTGCATTCACATTAAGGGGACTGAAAAGAAAAACTTGCATTTGCATATAGTGAATTGCATGTTTTGCATAGGAACAAGTTAGGAAAGTTGCATATTAGTTTGTTCTCTTTGTTGTTTTCTCTCAAAACTGATTGCTCTTTCCCTTTAGTAGCTAGGATTTTCATTGAAAAAACTAACATTGAAAAGTTTTCTTATCATTTTAGTTTGAATTTTAGGAATTTCCATCACATCATCACGGTGAACCTTGAAAGGAAAATTGATAAACAAGATCAACTTAAAATTTACATCAATTTACCTAAAAAAGCATTGGAACCATAACGATAACATTTAGAAGGTCTAGGCTAGAGATGTATTCTAACGTCGTTAAACATAGAAGTTGTCTTTAATTTTTTGCGATACATTCCGTGTGTGATACATCACTCCACGTACATAAGTATATCGTAGCTCTTCTACATACCTTCAAGTATATCAAGCGGTGTTATAGTATGAAAAGTATAAAGGGGTGCTCTCACTGTGCAGTTTCTCATTAGACAACGTTAATACATACTTGGGCCTCCACATACCTTCGAGTATATTTGGCAGGAAAAATTAGGTTTCTATCCATCCATAGTGAATCGAGTCGACTACCTTGTAAATTGTGATATACCGAACATAGAATTCGGGGAGATTTCTTGCCCGTACTTCTTGGTCCGCCATGAGGTATTCTGCAGTTCACATTTTCTTGGTAAACCTTTTACCTAGCATTACCCTTTTATTTTGTTTATTTTTTTTTGGTCATAAAATAAATCAGTCATCATGGAATAAGAACGTTCATTTCCTCTTCGTTCGCATAGACTTGCATTGAAACCACCTTTACCATTGGAAGCCACTTCTGGTCGGCGAAGGCGACATTGCTCTACGAAAACCAGTACCATCAGAACCTTTGGTGAAACATCGTATTCACATATACCAGAGTCAACACAAGTTGTTTCTATAAATCCTGGTTCATTTACTATTGTTGAGAGGGAGTCCTCACAGCTACCCGTGGTCACGATCCATCCAATCAGTGAGACCATACCTCCCAAACCCAACGTTGTTCAATGAGAAGTTGATTCAGATAATGTCTCTTTTTTCTAGAACATCTGCATCCCGAAGTTGAACGACCGGAAGTTGTTCCTGTATTAGTTGCCCCACAATCTATTGTAGCCATTGAGTCTCCCATATCATGCAATCAACCTCCTGAAATATAATTTGGGCCTGACAGCAAAATCCTTCCACCTAGTTTAATTTCGACTGAAGAAATACCACAAGATGAAACACCTTTAACTCCAACTCATTTAGGGGCAGAGATTTACCTATATGAGAATTTTCCTCAATCACCTGCCTTTTCTTTTGTTGATCCTGTGTTTATTAAGGTTCCCGTAGATCCAATAGGGTATACATTTGGTCAAGTAACCATGCCTGAACCAACATCTTCGGTTGGACCATTAGTTCCAATTGTGACAACACCTGCTCTTGCTACCCCGTTGATGTTCACAACTTCACTAGTGTCATATTTACATGGTGGCCCTATGGTCCTGTTGACGGGAAAAATTTTCTGGCCAACATTAGGGGATCTCCCCAGTAAAAAGTCTCGATTAGACTCTGAACCATTTGTGATAGGGATCCTGTCCGAGGTGTGGGTCCCGCTACCGCTGAATACTCCTTCTCTTGGACACAAATGAGCCCTGTAGAGTCATAGGCATACAGTTATTAGATGATACAAGATGAAATATCGATGATTATCAATGAGTATAAAACACTACAAATATCAAGATTAAAAAATAAACATGCAGCTGAAGGAGATGCTGTTAGCGGCATATCATTAAGGTCGTGTTTGTAAAAGTTGTTCGAACCATAGAAGAAACATTTCTTCCTGGCAAGAACAACCTATGCTTACTTGGGTGTTTTCGTGAATAAGATAGATGTCAATAATGAAGTTACAAACATCTCCTAGGTAAAAAAAATACCATCATTAACACATTCAGTGAGTTGAAATGCATGAAGAGTATAAGCAGAAAACAAAGATCAATTAATCATAAGATATCAAACATATACGAAAAATACTCATAGTATTAACACATTGATTCTCATCAGATCCAATAGTGGATTTAAGACAAATGCTTGTATTCATTCAACAGGGGTTGTTCAATGCTTTACAACTTTCTTCTCTCCTTTGGAGTCCAAAAACAAATCCCTTTTACAAGTCCCCAAAGGGAGTATTTATAAGACAAAATTGACCCTTGGGTGTCTTGACTTTTCGTTTTCCCGCTTGTTGGTATGCTTTGTGACCTGAATGGAAAGTGCGACCTATGACCTGACCATGGAAGATGCGACCTACAACCCCTCCTATAGGCTATGCCTTGTGATCTGATCATGGGAGTGTGTGTGTGATTGCGAGGTCGGGAACATCTACTTGTTACTCTTCAAGGAAATTTTTCCATGCACGATAATCTGCAGCAACTGGGGAGATCAGAGGAGTATCTTCCCTTAATCTATGTAGGAATTCTAAGGCGTTCAGGATCAAATTTTCTCTCTTGATTGTGACCTGTTTGGATAAGGAATCCAGTTTGCTATAAACCCAAACTGGCGTCACGATGAAATTAACCAAGTTCTCCTGTGATGCCGGAAGATCAGGTGTAGCAGTAGCTTGTCTAATAGGTTGCAGGAATGCCTGAATTTCCTGATTTACCTATTCCCATGTCTTTTCTTTGCCAGCGTACCTAGAGAAGGAATATGGTGCATCTCAGCCATCGATTCAATGCCGCTGATCAAATTCTCATAGGCGGTCATCACCTTCTCTAGGTCTTTGAATAACTTCTCCTTGGATTTCACCTTCATGCAAATTTGGACATTTTCGTTCTGAGTGCGAACCCAATCTTTCCTGGGAAAGGTTTCTGGAGCCTACAGATATCTGTTTGTCCATTCTAACATTCTATCCAAGGCTATGGAGGATTCTTTCAGTTGGTCGTTCCTCTTCTTAGTTTCTACTTGAGCTATTAGTAGAGGTGCAACTGTTTTCTTTGTGGTGAACATTTCCTCGTATACCTGCCTCATGGTGGCTTCCAGTGTCACCAACTCTCTTTGGACAGTGAGTGGTACTTCATTAATAAGGGTGTTCTTATCTTGGAGCTATTGGACTTCTTCCCTTAGTGCTCTCTTTTCTCCCTCTGACCTAGCTTCCCTTTGTTCAGAGTCTTGTAATCTATTTTGTAGGGAGATGATTTCCCTACTCATCCAGCTCACGTTTTCTTCTGTGGCTACGGAGAAAGTAGTGTCGACTGATCCTACCATTACTATATTGGTCCTAGTTTCCAGGACTATATCCTTTTCAGTTGTGGCTGTGAATGGCACGACAGGGTTCCGTACTAGGCATCTCTTATTTTCCTTCCTAATTTTGAATGTGAACTAGTCATAAGTGAGTCTCATCAGATTGAACACTTCCTCCTCCTGTCCTTCGGAGGTACCAAGTTCTAAGAGTGCAAAACGTGTGTTGATTGTAGGAACTTTGATGGTTGGCAGCTCTGTATGTACCCCTATTACTGGAGGAGGTGTCTCGGTGTCTTTGGAAGAATTGTCTTTCGATCCTCAATCCTCTTCCCCTTTTCTCTTTTGTTCTGCTTCTTCTTCCAATAGCCGCTCTGCCTCTGCCTTATCCTATTCTATCTTGAGCTGATTCTCAGCCTCGACTTTTGTTTCCTCTTCTTCCTTCCTTTTGCATTCAGCTTCCACCTTATCTAATTCTATCTTGAGCTGACGCTCAGCTTCTGCTTTTGCCTCCTGCTCTTCCTTTATTTTGCGGGCGTCTTCCACCTGTTTCTTCCTCTGTTCTACCTTTAGGTGTTTTTTACATTTATCCTCATCCTATTTTGTTTTATTTTCAGCTTCTCGTTGAGCTTTTGCTTCCTTTTCTTTCTGTTGGGCGGAAGATATATGGCCTGTGTTAGTTCGAGGCTTCTTGGCCTGGGAAGATGAGGCTCCTCCTAATTCATGGATTCTCTCTTCCAGAGTTTGATCATCTTGGTCCTCCCGATCAGTCAATGCCTCAGGGGCAAGTTCCCTATCCTTATTGTACTAGTTTCTTACCCCATCTTCAGCTGGGCGTTCAGTATGTTGGTAGCTCCATTTAAACTTGGCCCGTTTGCAATGGGCACAGACTATCCTCTCAGGATCATATGTCTGGTGATCCAAAGGTGCCAGGAAGAATCCTCTGATTTGCTCATCTTCTGCATCTACTTCTCTGAATTCCTTGACTGTATAAGCACCAATGGTGAGTGGCAGTGTGGGCCATGGCTTTTTCTTACCTTTATTAAGGACCTTTGAGAAGCCGAAAGTCATTTGATAACAAGTTTCCTGAAGTAGCATCCTGTCAGTGACGAATCGGGGCAGAGCATGGGGAGTCTTGAACGAACTGAAGACTCGAATGAAGGTGTCTTCTGCAAATCGAAACCAATGTGCCACCCTGGTTATTGTTTCCATGGCTTGCTAGGACATGCATGGGGTATCCTGACCAAAAAATTTCCTGTAGAGTGTAGGGATGAAACTTTGTGCAATTGGCTCTATATCTTGCTTATATTTGGAGTCCCTGAATACCTACAACTCCTTGTGGATTGGGCGTCTGCACTCTTGATCCCAGTTGTGAGCTCATCCCTTAAAATGGCACTTGGCACAAACTGCATCCAATAGATAGGAGGCCATGTAAAATTCGGATGAGTATTCCTCCTCGGGTGCTAGTGCTACATATATGTTTGTTTTGAGGGTTGCTATCAGTAAGCTGGCCCAATTGAAACAGGTGCCATGTATGGTAACAAATTACATAAGGGATACCCAAGAAATGTTTAAAGTGGTGGCATCGGGACGACCGTACATTCTACAAATCATAGCTGCTATGAGCTTATAGACCTTTCTAACGCCTGCTAATTGATACTCCTAGACCTTCTTGACTTTGAACTTCTCTGGTTCTTCCCACCATCCTCTCAGGGTGTCTGCATGGGAACTGCATGGGCAGTGGCCCATTCCTCTGTGAACGTCTGCTCCCGGGCTGGAAGTGCGTAATAGTACTCCGCATCCTGGCCTTTTAAATTTGCAAAAGCTTTCCCCTCCTGATCCTGAATCACCCACATCCTGGGGTTGATATTTTGTATGATCCATTAAATAATTTTGGTGCATGGGAATATAAATTTGTGGGCCCCTGCGGAGTGAAGCTTTGACCTCTTAAATTGCACATATACCTTTCGGTCTAGGAGGTCCTCTAGAAACTCAGGTTGTGCGAACTCTTGGCATACTTATACCAACTCATGCTTTCTCCTTTGCTAAATATACATGAAGTGTCCCCATAGATAGGGGGAGGAGACATAGGTATTTCAATTTTGGTGATCTCTATCTCTGGGCTCTTGTTTTTTCTTCGAATTGCCGGAGGCCCCATGTCAGTTGAGGGTGAAGAGACAGAGACGCACTCTAGCTTTTCTTCGATGTTCCCTGGCATGTTCATAAAACAGTCCCAGGATAAGACATATTCCATATTAATGAATTCTTAATACTGCTTTCAACTTTGCCCAACTAAGGTCAAGGAAGGGGTGAATTTGCGACTTAGCGACCCATTCCTTGGGTCGCTGAGTCGCAGTGGTTTAAAACTTTAGAGGAGAGTGACCCTGCGACTTGGTGACTTGTGACTAGGTCGCGAGGTTGCTGAGTCACATTGGTTTAAAATTTCATGAAGATGTGACCTTGCGACTTAGCAACTTGCGACCGGGTTGCCTAGTCGCTGGATCGCAAAGTCGCAATACTTCAGTTTTGAGCAATACGTGACTTGGCGACTTAGTGACCAGGGACCAAGGTCACTGGGTCGCGGGGTCGAAGGTCGCACTAGGGCTGGGCAAACGATTTTTAGCAGTGACGCAGCCTTTTACTCATCTTTAAGCTAAATCAATAGGGGGAAACATGGAGGAGAAGTAGTATATTGAAGAAGACAAGGCCATTTGAGGAAGAGACTCACATAGGGGAGGTTAGCTGGCTTCATCTACAAGTTTTGCATAAGATGATAGGATGACAACAACAAATTGAATTCGGGCACTAAGGAGAGCTAGTCTCTCTTTTCTCGGTCTTTTTCATTTACTAAGGGAGCCTTCTTTTGTTTCTTCTTTTTAATTCATTAATCAAATTCGTGGAATTTGATGAATGAATACTTTCTTCCAATCTGATAATTACCGAATGTATAATACCTTTGGTATCTTATATTCAGCACGCATAAGCCACATATATGTTCATCCACCTTGTATTATAACCTTGGTCCCTTTTCAATACATCACTTAAATTATATCAAACTATGAGACCCTTGTTTCTTTTAAACAACGTGTTGAGACTATGTCTATCTTTTTCTATAAGTCCTGGTCTTACTAACAAGGCACTTTAAAAATTTTGAGACCCCATACTTTGTATATCATATCAAATGTAATTCCCCGATGCTCAATCCTTTTTAAACCAACCCTCTAAGGCTTGAACAACATATAATAAAACGCATTCATGTTCTGACCTTAGCACTTATAAAAACGCTTCGAAACCTTTGAAAAATATGTCTGCGCTATAACATTCCACTATGACTTATAAACTTTATGCAACATTTTGGTTGCATAGTGGTTCAAGGGCCCCACACATTTAAATAAACATAAAATCAACCCAAACCGCCGGTTCATACCTTGGTTTATCTCTCGTGCAACTCATGGCATGACTACCGTTCAATCAACCAACCTCCCGATCAGAAAATCCTCAGCGATATCGCGTTTTTTTGTCCACTGAAATTTAACGCTCCAGAAGAGTGCGAAATGGGTGGTTTAGGATGAGTGACGTGTTGTGATCATATTAGATCGGGTTTTTTTTAGTTGTTTTGGCTCTGGCCAAAAGCGGCGCAATGAGAGTGGTTTTGGGTTCACAAACCCACTCCCAGGTTTTGAACAATCCCCAACCAGACTTCGACTATGGTTAACACCTTTCGTTGTATAACCTCCACCCGTTAACTCTGGTTCAAGCCTCAATGTTATCGCTCAACCCACAGTATACCACATTAATTCTTCTACAGTATTTCAAAGTTCCATTGCAACCTCAGTAATACAGAGCTTTGCTCCTATAGATCCTGGGTTAAACACACAGAGATCACGCTTTGTATAAGGGTCACTATCCTCTCTTGTACTGAGGACCGCTCTAACCTCACTCTCGGCCTCTTACAGGGGATTTTTTTTTTATCAATATAACACATTCGGGTAACTCAATGAGATCCTGCGCTCAACATAGACAAAGAGGCTACAGGAGATTTAACACAACATTTTTTCTTCTGCCAATTATACACAGAGTTCAAAATTCGACAGAGCAATTCATTTGAGAATGTTAATAGCACATACACAGTTATACAATACGGCACAAATCTTATTCAACAGAGAATACCGTTTCACAATTCGACCCTTTGCTGCCAAATCTCCCTTTTCACCATATCAGGGTTACAATTTATAATGCATAACATGACTCCTCGGTTCCTCTACCAGAGGACCGTTTTTTATTCCTAACAAAGGGCCTAATTACATAACATTCTATCCATAGAAACGAAATAGCTGGACATAAACCAAAACTGTTCGACTTCTACAGTTATTGGACTACTCCTAACTGCAACAGATAGCTAAGGTGTTGACACCTTGCCGTTACAAATTTAAGAAATATCGAACCCTACTAGCCACAACATGTGGACAGACCTCCTACATTGCTGGCTAGTGTCTAATGCCCCTACATCATAGGGTTTGGAAACTCAAAGAGGAATGTAGGTTCTAAGAGGGTCTCAATCAAGGGTAGCTGGTGGTTTAAAAGGGCTGAAATAAGGGGGAAGGGGGCAAAAAATAGACAAAAAGGAAACAACAAGAGGATTAGGTAACTTACCCGAGAAAATCGCAATCCAATTGGCCTATCAGACGCGTTTTTCTCCCCATTGCATGGGTGAAATGTGACCTGCGCGACCCTTCTATATATAAAGTGGTCACATGTGCGGGCAATAAATGAGGTCTTTGGGTTGCGAAAAAACCGCATTGATGATATGTGCGACCTCGCGACCCTGTGACCTTGCGACCTGGGGGTCGCGGGGTCGCAAGGTCGCTACGTCACAATTGTTTAAACTTGAATGCGATACGCGACTTGGAAACTTGGCAACCTGATTGGTCGCAAGGTCGCTAGGTCACTGATTGGAGAAAATGACCTATTTTGCGACTTAGCGACTTAAGGCTTTTGAAAATATTTTAACTTTAGGTTTTGACTTTGCTTCTCGATGCTCGGGGGCTCAAAAAATTTTAGAGGGTGAAATTTTTTGGAGGGTGTTGTAGAAGCTACAAAAAATGGTGATTCATTGGTAGGGTCTAGAATCTTTGCTGATATTCATATTGAGGGGGGGGAGGGCATAGCGCACTGTTCCTTTCACCCCATGGGTCCCACTTCTTCCGTCTTCAAGCCTTGCGCATTTGCTCTCCCTATCTACCTGCCCTTGGGTGCTGGTTTACTGTGTTTTCATTCTTGGAGACTGGATATAAAAGTTCAGAGTAACCTCAGGGACTTTTATATCTAGTATGGTTTATTTGGTCCTCATTGTGTTGCTCCACTGCCAGCGAACCAGATGGTCCCGGTGGAGTCACTGCCTAGGAATCACGAGCGTTGCTCCACTGCCAGCGAACCTGGTCAGTACCCTGGTGGAGTCGTTGTATCTCCTCTCTGTGCAGGAAGCCTTTCTCAATCCTTTACCCTTTATTCATGTGCTTAATGCACTTATTAAAATGTGCTCAGGGCACTTATTTTATTTGGCAATTATTTCCTAGGCGGATGAGGGATCCCGACTTATTTTACTTGCAAGAGAGGTTTCTCCTGGTATACATGGGGACTTGGGGTTTTCCTAGATTTTTGTTCATCACCTGAGGCTGACTCCTCCCTTTTCCATCTAGTAACCAATTTAACCGAACATTTCCTTTTGCACAATAGTCCCTTGGGCCAGCATACTAGGTAAGCTATCGCATCTTGGTCAGAGGGCCTTAGTCATGTTCTCGCCATTGAGTGCCCATCACAGGTATGCTTGCCTCTTTTACACTCTAGGAGGAGATAATACACCAGCATAGATCTCGACTCAGTATGCCACTTGGGTAACTTCTATATCTGCTTTCAAAAATTTGGATGCCAAAGAAAAGAAACGATTAATGGGATCCTGTGTGGAACAAGCGATTTATTGAAAACAAGAAAGGTAAAGAATGACCAAAAACAAGACAAACTATGGTACAGGGTGTAGCGATGGCCCCTAGGGGCTGTCAGGTGAAATAGTGCTTAAGTTCATGTCCATTCACAGGGAGGACCTCAATCCTCCCTTCAAGATTTTGTAACCTGTAAGTGTGGGAACCGACCTTCTCTCTGATTTGGAAAGGGCCTATCCATAATGCCTAGAAGTTGGAGTGTTTCCCTTTATCTTCATGCGCTTTATCCCATTTGAGGACAAGGTCACCTACTTTGAAAACCTTGTTCCCAACTGACCTCTTGTCAAACCATCGTTTTATCCTTCCTTGGTGGATGGTGAATTTTTCCTGAGTTTTTTGCCTTTCCTCCTCAAGTTTCAATAGTGTGTCTATTTTGTCTTGTAAAGCAGGGAAAGAAGTGTCATGAGTCTCCTGAGATAATCGGAGGGTCGGGAGAGACAAGTTGGGAGGAAGGATAGCTTCTTTTCTGTATATGAGAAAGAATGGGGAGGTGCCTAGGGAAGGTTTGGGTGTGACTCGATCTACCCAGAGGGCATTGTGGAGTGCCCTATGCCAATTTCGTTGTTGGGACAACAGAGTCTTTTTGATGATGCGGATTAGGTTCTTGTTGGTTGACTCAACTAACCCATTTCCTTGAGGGTAATAGTTGGCAGAATATTTAAGTACGATACCATTTTATAGAGAAAAATCATATAATTTCAATGATGAGAAATATGTTTCATTATCAAAAACAAGGGAGTTTGGAACGCAAAACCTGATCATGATTCATTGGGTGCTGAAGGCTATTACCTCTTGATCATTGACTTGATGTAACGGTACTGATTCAACCCACCTTGTGAAGTATTCCGTGGCGGTGAGGATGTACCTATGTGGCTTGGAAAAGTGTGGCAAGATTTCCCCAATCACGTCTAGCCCCCATTGTTGAAACGGTTCTTCCACTATAATAGACTATAACAGGGCCGAAGGTCGTATATCTCTATTTGCAAACTTTTTGCACTGCTGGCATTTCTAGACATATGCATGTGCATCTTTAAACACAATAGGCCAATAGAAACCGGCACGCATGATATTGTGAGCAGTGGTGTCTCCTGCATAGTACCCCCCTGCGGGGACATCATGAAGTTCTTCCAATACTTTTTGTGCCTCATCCCATTCAAAACAGCGCAGCAAGACACCGTTGTGATGTTTGTGAAACAACTTACCCTGCACTAGCTGGTAGGATACAACTTTCAATCTCAACACACGCTTCTGCTTAGTAGTTAAAGTGGAGCCCATGGTGCCATGTTTCAGATATGTAGGATATCTACGTACCAAGAGGAGGTATCCTGCGAGGCTGTGCTATCATTTTGATTCATATCAATCTCGTGTTCCTAATTTTCTTCCTCGCTACCCCATGAGTCTACTGCCTCTGCGGCCATGCGACACAATAATTGGCCCTTTACAGTGTGTGCTGGCTTGAACTCCAGGTCATACTCTTGGAGGCATGTCATCCAGTTGCCTCATCTCTCGCCCAGATCTTGTTGTACGAACAGTGAGCACAAAGACAGGTGAGGTACGAATACTGTGACATGATTCTTCAAGATGTATGGCCTGAAGTGTTTAACTGCCTTGTATACCACGTAAGCTTGTTTGTCAATATTCGGGTAGTTTAGCTCGGTGCCTTGCAACCCAGTGCTCATAAATGATATAGGTCGCTCATTATTATTGTCATCTTTCTGAGTGAGGACAGCTGCCAAAGATGATTCTAAGGCAAAGGTATACAAGATAAAGCCTTTGTTGAAATCTAGACTGTGTAGGGCAGGTGCTTCTGCGATGGCCTGTTTGATGTTGTTGAATGCTTCTTTCTTAGGAGGATGCCACTTAAAATTTGCATTCTTCTTAATCAAGCCTTGCAATGGTTTCACGATTTGGGAAAAATATGATAGACTTTTGGATGAAGTTTATTTTTCTGAGGAAGGACTGCATAGCTTTTTTACCACTTAGAGATGGTATCTGAGTGATGAGTTTCACACGTTCTGGGTCCACCACTATGCTGTCTTAAGTTATTATGTGCCCTAATAGGTTTCCCTCAGTAATGGAAAAAATGTTTTTCTTCAGGTTCAGGGAGATCCCATACTTCCAACACCTTTCAAAGATCTGCCTAAGGTGGTGTAGGTGGTCAGATTTGCACTTGGAGAAAATGGTAACGTCATCAAGGTATACTACCACGCTTTTCCCGATGAGTCCCCTGAAGGCGATGTCCATAGCTCTTGGGAAGGTGGCGTCCACATGAATCAGGCCAAAGGGAATGTTTCTGAATGGAAAGGTTCCCCATTTAGTTCTGAATGTGGTTTTGAGCCTATCGGGCTTAGCCACTAGTACTTGATTATACCCTGAAAACCCATCCAATAGAGAGAAATTTTCCAACCCTGACACAGTTTGAAGGATTTGCTCCATAGGAGGGACTGGGTAGTTGTCTTTGTCAGAGGCTTTGTTTAAATTCTAAAAATCCACGTACAAACGGATTTCTCTAGATTTCTTGTGTACAATTACCAAGTTTGACACCCAGGTCTGCGCATCCAAGAGCTTCTTCAATTCCTTTTGGATCATTGGTTCTAAGGCGAGGTGTACTTTTCTCAGTTTCTGTTGAAAAGGCTTCAATCCTTCTTTCATGGGTATGATGTGCTGGATGATCCATGTATCATACATCTGAAGCTCATCATATGTCTAGGAAAATACATCTCAGTACTTCTTGAATAACTCGGTGAATGCTTGTTACTCCTAAGGGGCGCACTCGTTACCCAGGTTGATGAGCTTGGGATCTTTGTCTGTCCCAAGGTTAATTTTTCGGTGTGCTAGCGTGGAACTTTGCACTTTCGTGTTTGGAGGCCCTTGGAAGCGGTTCTGTAGGTCAAAATATTTTCAAGTGACACGATCCCTTTGGGTATGGGATTTCCTTTCCAATGTTGTGGTTCCTCCTGCAAAAGCCGATCATGATCCTCTTCTTCTATGACTGCATCTTTGAACACATCCGTATTGAGCAGAAAATCCAGTACCTGTTGGTCATCATTGAAAACACGTAAATTAGTGACGTTTTCTGGCACGGATGGCCTGTAAATAACTTTAATAGAAAATCCATCCCTAAGTGGGGTGAACCTAGCAGCAGCGTTAGCGAGTGTATCAGCTGCTGCATTATGCATTCTAAGTACAGATTTAATAGCGAAAGCATCAAAAGTAGAAATTAAAAGCCATACCTCTTGCTGATAACTTTTTAGGTGTGGATACAAGAAATGGATGGTATTAAGTACCTGTCGAGTGATAATCTCAGAATCGCCAATTACCTTTAAACAATGGACCTTTAGGTCTATGGCCTTTTTGAGTTGGAGTAGAAATGCCTCATACTCTGTTGTATTGTTCATGAATTGGAACTCTAACCAGTAGGAAATTAGAAATTTATTCTTCTCGGGGTCTAGCAATATGTAACCAGCACCAGCCCCGTCTTGGGTTTTGGAACCGTCATAGTATAAGGCCTAGGTTTCATCTTTTGATTGGGCGAGGCTGTTCGAACACATTGAGGAACTACCTGGAGTAACAGCGCTAATAGGTCCTTCGTTGGGGCAGAGAGATTTTTAGTGGCCAATAACATCTCAAACTAGACGTCTTGAGTGACTGGGGATTGGGGGGTTTGATAGCTCCAAGGATGGATTTTAAAAAACACATACCAATCTCTTCTTGTGCAAAACTGACTAGTTCATTAGTTGCATCTAGGTCGGTCACAGTACGTTTCATGTATGGTTCACTCTCGATCCGTATCTGGTTATTCCTGCCTTTGTACGGGAGACAAAGGTGGAACCAATCAGTGGCAAAGTACCCCTGGAGCTTACTGGACCAATATTTGCTCAACAGGAGGCCATAGGCCTTGGGGATATCCACGATTACTATGTCAATGCATTAATGCACTCTGGAGTTGGAGGGTAAGCAGATAATGACATTTTTTAGTTTTCCCACTGCGGGGACTTGAGATCTGTCGAGCTGGATGATTCTGGCATTGGTTTTCTCAGGGCGGATGTTTAACTTCTTGCACAGGGATAAGGGCATAACATTCGTGGATGCACCGGAATCGACGAGGCAGTTGTGGAGATTGAAGTTAAAGATCTCTAAGGAGAGGATGAAATGTGGTGTGGTTCCCCTGGAGTTGGTGTTCATGGCATTCACGATGGATTGGGGACTAGCAGCAGTTTGGGAAAATGTGATTCTTACAGGTTTGGTCGGCGGTAGATTGGAAAAGGTTTTGAGAATGAGATCTCGTTAGTTAGCAATGCAAGCGAGCTCGTAGAGAGAGATATCAGCCCAGGTCTTCTTCATATCCTCGATAATGTTATACCTAGAATCTATGTGTGAGGTGGGCTCAGTAGTGTTCTTAGGGGAAAATAATGAAGCTTTAGCCTTGGGGCCTTCTCAGGGAGTAGTTGGACTAAATTTTTCAGGAGTTTTGTCTTGGTTTTCTGTGTTCAGTGGCAGGATTTTCCTTAAGAAGGATTTTATTTTCTCTTTGAAAGACTAATCAAGGACCGGGCCTTTTCTCCTCAAGCCATAGTTTCGAAGGGGTATAGATTTAGGTTCATCAGCTAGGTTTATCCCAAAGGTGGGAAGGGAATACTCTCCGCAGATGACCTCAAAGGCGCGGACAACAGAGCCCATGTCTTCATCTTGGGGGGGGGGGGATTTCTTTGTTGTCTGAAATAGCCTCCTCCTCCATATCCTTGGGGGTTTTATCTTCTAGAAGTTGGTTCACCACTGTGGTCATGCTATTAATCCACTGGGGACAAGTCTTCTCTGAGTGAAAGGCTTGATGGAAAGAAAAAAAGTTGTCCTTGTCGATTTCCTCAACATTGAGACCAGCACTTGAGCTGGACGGGGGCCGATTCACAATAGAGTTACTCTTTCTGAAGAAAGGTTTCTACATTTTAGCAGCTGGGGCAGAATCATTGTATTTCCTTTTCAAGTCAGAGACTTTGTTGGTCAGCAACTTGAGGGATTTTGTAATACTTTCAAAATCAAAGGGGTCCTTATCTTTGTCTCCAGGTTTATGGCCTAAGGATTGGGTTCTCTTCGCAGTTTTTTTTTTATCATCTCACCCTTCGTGGTAAATGGTAGCTATGGACAACATGTCCTTTCCGACAGCAAGGGCGGTCGTGTAATTTTCTGCCAG
Source organism: Pinus albicaulis (assembly GCA_034641835.2). Taxonomy (NCBI): domain Eukaryota; kingdom Viridiplantae; phylum Streptophyta; class Pinopsida; order Pinales; family Pinaceae; genus Pinus; species Pinus albicaulis. Next base: position 1,461,226,033 of record CM076570.1, read on the forward strand.
GGTAGGTCTGGCCTCGGGTTTCACAAACACAACGATATCTCGTGGGAGGGCTCTAGTGTAGTTGTCAATGGTAGTGGAATCATATAAGGCCATGTTTGGAGTAAATTTACTTAATATAGTGGCGAAACGTTGATTGAATTCACTGACCTTCTCCTTCTTCTGACATTTCAACGTGCTGAGCTCTGTGAGGAGCATCGAGGGGGTTCTATCTTCTAAAAAAATTTGTAGGAAGGTACGATGGAAGTGTTCCCATGAGGGAATGGAAGCAACAGAGAGAGACCGATACCATGTTGCAAATTTATTTTCTAGAGTATGAGGAAAAATCCGACATGCTACATCTTCATACTGCACTCTCATCATTTGTAAATATAGGTAAAAGTTGCTAATGTGGTCTACGGCCAAAGTACCTTCCTCGGGGTCGAACTTAGGGAGATGCTTTTTAGGATGGCGAGGTATGTCATGGAGGGGACCTTGGATACCCAAGGGAGACTGAGCCATCCAAGCCAAATTTTGTACACGTCTGGCCCGTTGATGGCGTGGTATGTAAACATGGCCTCTCTCATTTTCAGATTCACTACCCATTCCAGATCTGGAGGCCTCGCCCTCATGGTGGGATTGCATGTCTTGGTTTTCTCCATGGTTTCCTGTATCTCTGATGTTTCTCTAGTTATAAAGAAAAGGAAACCTATTCTAGTTTTAGTGGGGCTGGTGGTCAACATTTTGGCCTCGCCCATGGCCTCTGTCCCCCCTACATTTGTTACCTTGGACTCTCCCGGTTCCTCCCCCAAGTGGATCGATGGCTTGAGTTTTATCATGCAAAGTTTGGTTGGGCTAAGGGTTGGTGTTGAGTTGAGGTTCAGTGATTCCGGGACCATCTCCTTCCACCACCCTAGTGCTGTATGGGGGTGCTTCAGAATTTCGCTCAACTGCATCTACGTAATCTTCAATCATAATACCCACAAGCTGAGGAAGGGAGTTGACAAGGGTTCCTTAGCGTGTATGGTTAGCTACGGGAGTTCTAGGATTTTCCAAGGAAATGGTGACCGGGGCTCGCTGTAAACCCCTGACAAGGTCGCGGGCGATAGGGCACGGGGCCCTTAGCTGGGCTAAAGTAACCTCATAGAAAGGGGGTTCTTCCTCCTGGGAGTTTTCCACAGGGGGAGGACCGGTATTTTCATGCATGGTCTCCCCTTGGGGAGTTTGTAACCGAATGTTACTTGTGTGCTGGGAGCCTGCCATTCAGGCCCTCCTTCTAGCGCCAAATCTGTTGATGGGAAAAATTTTCCAACCGATAATAGGGATCTCCCCTGTAAAAAGTCCTGATTAGACTCTGAACCATTTGTGATAGGGATCTCGTCCGAGGTGTGGGTCCGGCTACCACTAAATAATCCTTCTCTTGGACACAAATGAGCCCTGCAGAGTCATAAGCATACAGTTATCAGATGATACAAGATGAAATATCAATGATTATCAATGAGTATAAAACGCTAAAAATAGCAAGATAAAAAAAGAAACATGCAGCTGAAGGAGATGTTGTGAGCAGCATATCATTAAGGTCATGTTTGTAAAATTTGTTCGAACCATAGAAGAAATAGTTCTGCCTGGCAAGAACAACCTATGCTTACTTGGGTGTTTTCGTGAATAAGATAGATGTTAATAATGAAGTTACAAACATATCCTAGGTAAAAATCATACCATCATTAACACATTCAGTGAGCTGAAATGCATGAAGAGTATAAGCAGAAAACGTAGATCAGTTAATCATAAGATATCAGACATATACGAAAAAATACTCATAGTATTAACACATTAATTCTCATCAGATCCAAAAATGGATTTAAGAAAAATTCTTGTGTTCATTCAAAAGGGGTTGTTCAATGATTTACAACTCTCTTCTCTCCTTTGGAGTCCAAAAAAAAAGAACTTTTACAAGTCCCCGAAGGGAGTATATATAAGACAAAATTTACCCTTGGGTGTCTTGACTTTTCACCCTCCCGCCTGTTGGTATGCTTTGCGCCCTGAATGGAAAGTGCGACCTGCGACCTGACCATGGAAGATGCGACCTGCAACCCCTCCTATAGGTTGTGCCTTGTGATCTGATCATGGGAGCGTGTGTGTGATTGTGAGGTCAGGAACATCTACTTGTTTCTCTTTAAGGAAATTTTGTCATGCATGATAATCTGCAGCAACTGGGGAGATCAGAGTAGTATCTTCCCTTAACCTGTGCAAGAATTATAAGGCATTCAGGATTAGCGTTTCTCTATTGATTGTGACCTGGTTGGATAAGGAATCCAGTTTGGTATAAACGCAAACTGGCGTCACGATGAATTGAACCAAGTTCTCCTGCGATGCCGAAAGATCAGGTGTAGTGGCGGCTTGTCTAATAGGTTGCAAGAATGCCTAAATTTCCTGATTTACCTGTTCCCATGTATTTTCTTTTCCCAGTGTACCTAGAGAAGGAATATGGTGTATCTCAGCAATCGATTCAATGCCACTGATCAAATGAATAACTTCTCCTTGGATTGCACCTTCTCTAGGTCTTTGAATAACTTCTCCTTGGATTGCACCTTCATGTGAATTTGGACCTTGTCGTTCTGAGTGCGAATCCAATATTTCCTGGGCAAGGTTTCTGGAGCCTGTGGATATCTATTTTTCCGTTCTAACATTCTATCCAAGGTTTTGGAGGATTCTTTTAGTTGCTTGTTCCTCTTCTTAGTTTCTGCTTGAGCTCTCAGTAGAGGTGCAACTGTTTGCTTTATGGTGAACATTTCCTCGTATACTTGCCTCATGGTGGCTTCCAGTGTCACCAAATCTCTTTGGACAGTGATTGGTACTTCGTTAATAATGGTGTTCTTATCTTGGAGCTGTTGGAATTCTTCCCTTAGTGCTCTGTTTTTTTCTCCGACCTAGCTTCCCTTTGTTCAAAGTCTTGTAATATATTTTGTATGGAGAGGATTTCCCTACTCATCCGGCTCACGTTTTCTTCTGTTGCTGCAGTGAAAGTAGTGCCGGCTGATGCTATCATTACTGGATTGGTCCTAGTGTCTATGAATATATCCTTTTCTGTTGTGGCTATGAATGGCGCAACAGGGTTCCATGCTAGGCATCTCCACTTTTCCTACCTGATTTTGAATGTGAACTAGTCATAAGTGAGTCTCGTCAGATTGAAAACTTCCTCCTCCTGTCCTTTGGACATACTCTATTCTGAGAGTGAAAAACATGTGTTAATTGTAGGAACTTCGATGGGCGGCAGCTCTGTCTGTACCCTTTTTACTGGAGGAGGTGTCTCGGTGTCTTTGGAAGAATTTTCTTTCGATCTTCAATCCTCTTCCTCTTTTCTCTTTTGTTATGCTTCTTCTTCCAATAGCCGCTCCGCCTCTGCCTTATCCTGCTCTATCTTGAGCTGACGCTCAACCTCAGTTTTTTTTTCCTCTTCTTCCTTCATTTTGTTTCTTCTTGAGCTGAGGCTCAGCTTCTGCTTTTGCCTCCTACTCTTCCTTTCTTTTGCGGGTGTCTTCCACCTGTTTCTTCTTCTGTTCTCCCTTTAGGTGTTTTTTACGTTATCCTCATCATATTTTATTTTCTTTTCATCTTCTCGTTGAGCTTTTGCTTCCTTTTCTTTTTGTTTGGTGGAATAGCTATGGCCTATGTTAGTTCGGGGCTTCTTGGCCTGGGAAGACGAGGCTCCTCCTAATTCGTGGATTCTCTCTTTTAAAGTTTGATCATCTTGGTCCTCCCGATTGGTCAATGCCTCCGAGGTGAGTTCCCTATCCTTATTGTACCAGTTTCTTACCCCATCTTTAGCTAGGCATTCAGTATGTTGGTAGCTCCATTTAAACTTGGCCCATTTGCAATGGGAAGGGACTATCCTCTCAGGATCGTATGTTCGGTGATCAAAAGGCACTAGGAAGAATCCTCTAATTTGCTCAACTTCCGCCTCTACTTCTCTAAAATCCTTGACTATATAAGCACCAATGGTGAGTGGCAGTGTGGGCCATGGATTCTTCTTACCTTTATTAAGGACCTTCGAGAAGCCAGAACTCATCTGATAACATGTTTCCTGAAGTAGCATCTTGTCAGTGACGAATTGGGGCAGAGCATGGGGAGTCTTGAATGAACCGCAGACTCAGATGAAGGTGCCTTCTGAAAATGGAAACCAATGTACCAACTTGGTTATTGTTTCCATGGCTCACCAAGACATGCATGGGGTATCTTGACCGAAAAATTTCCCGTAGAGTGCAGGGATGAAACTATGTGCGATTGGCTCTATATCCTACTTATATTTGGAGTCCCAGAATACCTGCAACTCCTTGTGGATTGGGAGTGTGCGCTCTTGATCCCAGTTGTGAGTCCATACCTCAAAATGGCACTTGGCACAAACTACATCCAATAGATAGGATGCCATGTAAAATTCAGACGAGTATCCCTCCTCGGGTGCTAGTGCTATAGATATGTTTGTTTTGAGGGATGCTATTAATAAGCTGGCCCAATTGAAATGGGTGCCATGTACGGTAACAAAGTACATAAGGGATGCCTAAGAACCACTGAAAGTAGTGGCATCAAGATGACCATACATTCTACAAAGCATAGCTGCTACGAGCTTATAGACCTTTCTGAGACCTGCTACTTGATACTCCTGGTCCTTCTTGACTTTGAACTTCTCCAGTTCTTCCCACCATCCTCTCAGGGTGTCTACTATGGGAACTGCATGGGTAGTGGCCCATTCCTATGTGAACGTCTTCTCCCGGGCTGGAAGTGCGTAATAGTACTCCGCATCCTGGCCTTTTAAGTTTGCAAAAGATTTCCCCTCGTGATCCTGAATCACCCACATCCCGAGGTCGATCTTTTGTATGATCCATTCAATAATTTCGGTGCATGGGAGTATAGATGGGTGGGCCATTTCGTAGTGAATATTTGACCTCTTAACTTGCACATATACCTACCGGTCTGGGAGGTCCTCTGGAAACTCAGGTTGTGTGAACTCTTGGTATACTTGATACCAACTCATGCTTTCTCCTTTGCTAAATATACATGCGGTGTCCCCATAGATAGGGGGAGGAGACATAGATATTTCACTTTCTGTGATCTCTATCTCTGGGCTCTTGTTTTTCCTATGAATTGCTGGAGGCCTCATGTCACTTGAGGCTGAAGAGATGGAGACGCACTCTAGCTCTGCTTCGAAGTTCCCTGGCATGTTCATAAAATATTCCTAGGATAAGACAAATGCCATATTAATGAATGCTTAATACTGCTTTTAACTCTGCCCAACTAAAGTCAAGGAAGGAGTGAATCTGTGACTTAGCGACCCATTCCTTGGGTTGCTGAGTCGCAGTGGTTTAAAACTTTAGAGGAGAGCGACCCTGCGACTTGGCAACCTGCGACTAGGTCGCAAGGTCGTTGAGTCGCATTGGTTTAAAATTTCATGAAGATGCGACCTTGAAAGTTAGAAACTTGCGACCAGGTCATCGGGTCACTGAGTCGCAAGGTTGAAATACGCGACTTGGCAACTTAGCAACCAGGGACTGAGGTCGCTGGGTCGCGGGGTCACAAGGTCGCGGGGTCAGAGGTCGCACTAGGGCTGCACAGATGATTTTTAGCAGTGAAGCGGTCTTTTACTCATCTTTAAGCTAAATCAATAGGGGGAAACATGGAGGAGAATTAGTATATTGAAGAAGACAAGGCCATTTGAGGAAGAGACTGACACAGGGAAGGTTATCTGGCTTCATCTACAAGTTTTGCATAAGATGATAGGGTTTGGAAACTCAGAGAGGAATGTAGGTTCTAAGAGGGTCTTAATGGAGGGTAGTTGGTGGTTTAAAAGGGCTGAAATAAGGGGGAAGGGGGAAAAAAATAGACAAAAAGGAAACAACAGGAGCATTAGGTAACTTACCCAAGAAAAATCACGCTCCAGTTGGCCTGTCAGATGCATTTTTCTCTCCGTCGCGTGGGTGAAATGCGACTTGCGTGACCCTTCTATATATAAAGGGGTCATGCGTGCGGGAAATAAATGAGGTCGCTAAGTTGTGAAAAAACCGCGTTGATGATATGTGCAACCTTGTGACCCTGTGACCTTGCGACCTGGGGGTCGCGAGGTCGCTAGGTCGCAACTGTTCAAACTTGAATGCGATACATGACTTGGCAACTTGGCAACCTGATAGGTCGCAAGGTCGCTAGGTCGCTGATTGGAGAAAATGACCTATTACGTGACTTAGTGACTTAAGGCTTTTGAAAAGATTTGAACTTCAATTTTTGACTTCGCTTCTCGATGCTCGAGGCCTCAAAAAATTTTAGAGGGTGAAATTGTTTGGAGGGTGTTGTAGCGGCTACAACAGGTCCCATCCGGTTATAAATATTTATTTGGAACTTTTTCTGGTGCTTCTTCAAATCCATGGACTTCACCAATGTCATCGTCTGGTATTCTAACTGGTAAACCTATAATGAGTACTGAATGTCTTGATCCTTTATATCCATTATCAGGGAAATATCAAGTTGGTCCATCTAGGTATATTCCATCCAATACAATATCAACTGGACTCCCTCTATTTGGAGAATAATATTTTTCGTCTTATTATACTCATCATGATGGGGGGCTTCCTATGGTCACCCATTTTGACAGTACTCCATCGTTATTTTGTCATCCTAATGTAGAAATTAATGTTTGTCAATGGCAGCCCACTCTACCTATCCAACTGCAAACGATTGTACAATCATATCAACCGGTTCAACCTGTTACACCCACATCAATTCCACTTGTTAATACTGTTAGCACTGGTAATTGCATCCCACCCATCCCACCTTATTTTACTCTACTTTCACCTCATCTATGTCATAATATTTTTCCCAAGGTTCCCATAGTCATCATCGTCATCATTCAACTCATTCTTCCATGCTGTGCCATCATTAGGTCATAGGGTCAAAATCATGAAAATTGGTCATTTCACCATCAAATTCATATTTTTAAGGAGTAGTAATAGTCAAAGGTCTTCAAAAATTTCAGGTTCTAAACTATCATTTCCAAGTAAGTGGCTTTGTGTTTACCATATTTTTCTCTCAGTTGTGCTTGGAAAGCTCATTTCCCTCTCCTAGGGTTTTGAGGGAATTTTTCTTGGTTTCATGACTTCCATGGTTAAATCATCAACAAAAATTGTATCTTGACACTCTTACACCCCCTAACCCTTTCATTCTCCTCCCTCTACCAGGCAGTCCTAAATCCCCTGTTTTGCCTACACCAAACCCTAATTTCCTCTCCCACTGAGCTAGGGCTTGCTATGGAATCAAAGACATATGAATATAGGAGGAATAAGGGAGGTCATTTCAGAAAGTATGAAGCCATACCGACTCATAAACATCATGCCTCCTTAATTTTCCAAGAAGTCATTCTAAGGGGCAAATCATTTGCCACACACAGGGCCAGTTTCGCTTCAAAATATGTTTCCAACAAAATAGAGATGAATTTGACACAATAGAGAGATTTTTTTGTCCATAATAGGTCAAGTAAGAAAAACCTCCTTCATATTTTACACAGGTTTCATGGTTTTAGAGAAATGTCAAAAATACAGGTGCCACAGGAGAGTTGCTACACTTCTGGAGTGACCTTGGGAAAATCATGTTTTATCATATCTAGAGTGTCCAAATTAATTTTTTGATGAGTCAAATGATAACTAGACAGATCTATCTTTCCAATGAGCTATCATTATATCAATTTGGAGTTGAGGAAGGCCTCCAAAAGTTGCTTGCAACAACACTCTGCATTTCTGCACCCTCATTCTGCACTTTTTTACCAGTCTTGGGAGAAATGAATTTTGACAGAGAAAATGACCTTAATTTTGAAAAATTAATACCTATATGAAAACTATACTTGAAGGGATTTCCAGAAAGCTATCTTGGAGGAAATTTTGAGACTGATAAGGCAGTCAAAAATAGCCTGCAAGTTGGGGGTAAAATGGCACTGCAAGTTTAACAATTGATGATTTTTTCTGAGTTTTTCTACAAATTTGAATTTTACCTCAGGGAATCATGTTTTTACCTCATGTAATTGATGATGCAAATGTAATTATCATGTTTTTAATATTACCTAGGGTAAATACATTAGGTAAATGAACTAAATGAGGTGTAATGAATCAGTTCACAAAAGTTAGGGATGAGTCACTTTGACCACCCTACACTCTAGGTTTCAGTTTAGATTTTAGTGGATCAGCTCCTCCTCTCATGGATTCGACCCCTGAGGTTGGGAGAGGTTGTTTTAGGCCTATATATTTTACATTTTTACTCATTTTTAGAGGTGGTTTGGAGTTGGAATCAGTTTCATTTTTCTTTGTGGATCAAGAAGACTTTGTATTCAGTTTTGGCCATTAATACAAGAGGAATTGCAGCTATATTTATGGGATATTTGTGGTATTAAATGTCCTTCATTGTTTCCTCTTTAGTTACATATGTGTGAATTTATTTTCATTTCCTTTCCATTTCTATGATATGATCTTTTATAAGTGTGAGATTCAGAATTCATGCTAGTCATGCTTTGTTTTGGATAACTAGTCATAATTTGTTTCATGTCTTCTATTTGAGAGAAATTCATCTTCTATGCTTACCTCAACCTTCTTACATTTTATAAATCATCCCATAACCATTTTCCTCAAGTGATTGACATTGTACCTACCTTTCCCCATTCATCCCTGCAACCCTTTTTGTCTCTTGCCCCGACCTAGCCTTTCCCTTATCTATTTTCATTATCTACTGATTTACCCAACCAAACCAAAAATAAAAACAACCCCTTTTACTCATTATCTAGCCTAAAATTCCTAATTTCTCCGGCCCTCCTGGCTATGACACTTTTTGGAGAGAGCCCTCTACGGCTTGATAAGGCTAGCTGTCAAGTCAAAATCTTGGTTTGTGGTTACCTCTATTGGGATTCTTTCCTTAGCCTTGGGAATCTGGTGGAGTGATAAAAAATACATATTTACCCCTATTAAAAACTCAAATTGTTGTACCTCAACTATCTTAGGTGGGTCCTTCAACTCAATACTATCAAGTATTGGGCCCTTATACTCCAAATCCTTCGAATGGTTTACAACAACCACCTGTATCCGAAATCATTTATTCACAAGTTGGATTACCATATTATGGGATGTCACAGCCACAAACATGTTATACCTATCCTCAATCGAATCCAAGTTATCCTAATTTGGGTTATGACATTGGTGGATAGACCCCTTGGCAGCCACTGGCGCAAATATCATAACCTTCATTTCAACCAGTATCATACCCAGGTTTTGGTCAACAGAATCCTTAAGCATTTACTTATCAAAACAACCCCTATTTGGGTTACGAGCAACATATTCCTTATGCTGATGCTCAAAGGCCCGTTTCCCAAGCAATTCCAACATACCCTGGCTATGCTCAACCCAACCTCAATCGACAGTTTCCCTTTGTTGCAACTTTAGAGTTACCATATTTAAACTGGCTCACCAATGACCCAATCAACTATACTCCTTGGTGGCCTGTGATACCTCATAAATTACCCTTGAATATTCCAAAGTTTAATGGAAACCCTGGGAAGAACCGTCGAATCATGTTATGAATTATCATTTGTGGTGTCCATCTAACTCCCTGAATGATGACTCTGTTTGACTACGTCTTTTCCAACGTACGCTCATGGGTCCAGCTGCAAAATGGTACATTGAGTTACCTAGAGCCTCTTTTGATAATTTCACTACCATAGCTACAATTTTTTTGACTCACTTCCAGTTACCCATATGATATGAAACTGGAACGAAAATCTTGACTAATTTTAAACAGATTAATGCTACTCACATTAAATATGATCATATTCATGAGTGGCGTCATCGTTGTCGAATGGTTAAGACATTTGTTTCTAATCAGCTCCTTGGTGAGTGGTTCATTAAGTCCCTGTTACCATCTATAACTGAGGATGTGGTTAAGGGTGGCATCGTCACTAAAGAGTAGGTCATTACTTGTGCTCAATATTTAGACTTGATTTATACTAAGTCTGGCACGCTCTATGAGAAAATTCCTAACGCATTGTGATCTAATTTCACTGTTCCTCCTCCATCAAAGGACTCTCATGCCAGAGACGGTATGATCGGTATTGTAGGCACACATCACACTATGGCATCTGATCCTACACCTTCTTCTGAAATCCATGCCATGTCATCTGACAAGGGAAAAAGTGACAAGAAACTCGGAAGTAAGAAAAAAGGGAAATCAAAGAAAAATAAAACTTCTACCCCACAAGAAAGATCATCTAATCAATCATCTGGAAATCGAAAACCTTGTTACCCTTGCATAATCTGTAACGAAAAACACTTTTTTGAGATTGTCCTTAGCACGCTAAAGTCTCAAAAATGCTTAAGACCTCACATGCATCAGTTGTGTTGACATATCCATTTCCGCATCTAGACACTAATTTGGTTGCTACGGATACAATTTCTAGTTCACAAGTGCTTATGTTGTCTGTCATGAATCCATCAACTAATGTTTTGGTGGCAACGCATAATAAATATTACAGTAGTTAGGCTTGATCAACCTACTACCTTGACGATTAATCCGTCCATGGAATCAATACCACCACCTGCTACTCCTGAATTGACAATCAAGCCACCAAAGGGATTTGTTCATAAATCAACATTTAATCCTCGAGCCAAAGATGCTCAAAATTATAATATAGTTGAAGATTTGGCTCAATCCCCTTCAGCTATGTCAACGCTCAAGGTGCTAAAAAAATTTCCCTCCCAGAAACAGGCTTTGTTTTCAGCAATTGGTGGAATTGTTCTGACTGATTCTAATCTCGTAGTCTTTAATCATACGGGCTATGTGCTGCAATTCCTAGTAGAATTGGAATTCTCCATCCAAGTAAATGTTTTCAATCACCTTGTTCATCGTACTATTATTGATGAGGGAGAATCTAAGTGCATTATGTCTCTAAAATATTGTAATTCACTTGGCTCGCCACGCCTATCTCGATTCCAATGACATTGAAAGCTTTTGACGGACGTACATATAAGCCTTGCGGTATTATCAATAACCTACATGTTGAACTAGGGAGGAAAAAAATGAATGTTGAAGTTGAGGTCATTGACGGACCCCTTGACTACAATATTTTACTTGAAAAGCCATGGGTATATTCTATGACTGTGACCATCTCTACATATTTTAGAATGATTTCCTTTCCACATAAAGGTGTTATCACAGTCATCAATCAGCTATCCTTCTTTTCCTCTAGTTCCTAGGTAACTGGAAGTGTTTTGTTAGTTCACGCACCCCAACTAGCACTTTAGAACATTGGTGTAGGACTCTTAAAGGATTCCACTCTCATGGGAATCTTTGCATTATGTAGGAATTTACAGGGTAAGTTCCATAGATCAAAAACCAAAGGTCACCGCTCACAAACAGATCACAAATCTATACACCAGTTTTATCACATGGTTAAAACCCTGAAAGAGGGAAACAATCCATAGCTTGAGCCAACGTGGCCACTTCAAGCAATTTATTAATATAAAAAGAGAATTTACATATGTTTCTCTCATAAACAGTTATTGGACAAATGACCCTCCAAGCTCTTTAAATATAGATCATGGACCAATCGTGTGTGAAGCTACAGATCAAGTGTCATTAATACCGAGGAGAGAGTGACCCGTCGGATCACTACAAATCATGACCGTCAGATTATAAGTTACAAATGTACATAGTAAAGAAACACGCTTTACCTAACTCTACACTAGACTAATTTATTCTTAACTATTTCCTATGTATCGGAATATCCTAACATCCCCCCTTAAGAACAACTTTGGATAGGATTGAAGGATTTACAAAGGTGACACAAAAGGAGCCTATTTCCTATGTGTCGAACAATCTCCTAACATCCCCTTTAAGAAAAAATTGGGATAGGATTGAAGGATTTACAAAGGTGACACAATAGGAGAAGGAAGGAGGCATTAGAGCCTATCCCCCCTTAATGATAACTTTCCTAAACTCCAAGCATGGATCGAAGTTTGGTAAACTTTGCTTCTGTGAGAGCCTTTGTAAATATATCGGCTACTTGATCATTGGTTGGACAATACTGCACTTCAAGAACACGATCATGAATGAGCTTTGTGATGAAGTGTATGTGGAGCTCAATGTGTTTCATATGTTGATGTTGAACTGGATCTGAACAAAAGTCTGATTATCACACCAGAGTGTAGTTGGATGCTACTGATGAAGACCAAATTTAGACAGGATCTGATGAAACCACATGGCTTCCTTGCTGGCTTCAACTGCACCACGATACTCTACTTCTCCTGAAGAAATAGAGATGGCACTTTATTTCTTACAAGACCATGTAATAGGTCTTGAACCAAGACTGAATACATATCCTGTAGTATACTTTCGATCATTAGGGTCACCAGCCCAATCAGAATTAGTGAAATCAATCAACAATGGAGATTCTCCTGCACTATAATGAATCCCGAACTGAACTGTACCTCGAATATATTGAAGTATTCTTTTAGCTTCTTTCCAGTGACTTTCATGAGGTTGGTTCATAAACCGAGTGACAAGACCAATGCCAAAGGAAAGGTTGGGACATGTATGGGTTAGATACTGAAGTTTACCAACAAGTTGATGGTATAAGGTAGCATCACCTTCAGGGGTAGTACAAGTGACTGAAATATCGACTCCATAATGAGAGGGAGAAGGGGTTGGCTTACAGTCTTCCATGTGAAAGTGGTGTAGAAGATCAAAGGCATACTTGGACTGAGAGAGGGTAATACCTTATTTAGATTGCAAGACTTGAAGACCAAGGAAATAATGCAGTCTGTCATTTCAAAATTCTTTTTGACGCTAGACTTCACATGGTTTATATGGTTGGGATCACTACCAGTAAGGATAAGATCATCCACATAAAGAACAAGGATGATGAAGGACTTACCCACTTTCTTGGTGCAGATAGTGTTGTTAGAATGACACCTAGAAAAGCCATTATCAAATAGAAATCTATCCATTTTGGCATACCAAGCCTGAGGAGCTTGTTTGAGACCATAGAGAGACTTCATAAGGTGACAAACAAGGCTATATTCATTTTGGATAAAGCCAGGGGGTTGTTCCATGTAGATTTATTCATGTAAATCTCCATGTAAGAAAACCAATTTAACATCCATCTGATGGACCTCCCACTTAAAGGAGGCAGCAAGGGAAAGAACAAGGCGGATAGAATTCATTTTGGCAACAGGGCAGAAGGTTTCAGTATAGTCAATGCCTTCAACTTGTGAAAATCCTTTAGCGACAAGATGAGCTTTATATCTATCCACTTTTCCATCCGGTCCAAACTTTGTTTTTTAAACCCATCTACATCTGACAAGTTTTCTTCCTTTTGGAAGATGAACAAGATCCCAGGTATCATTCGCCAATAAGGAACGATATTCTTCATTCATAGCTTCATCCCAATCTAGATGATCGGAGGCTTCTTTAAAGGTTTTTGGATCAGGATTTTCTAGAACTTGAGCCAATAAGGAAGAGGCTCGTTGATACCGAGAACGTGTACGTCGTTGATAGGCAGGGTCACCTGCAAGAGAACCTGCACATCCTAGGTAGAGCAGACCCATATTGGAAGCTGTGGAGTAAAAGGAATAATTTCAAGAGGTGGAGGAGGATTTTCATACTCGTTTTCATCATCTGAACTAGATGGAATGTTATTAAAAATATAAGAGAGAGAGAGAGAGGTGGCACATATGCCGAATCAGGCTCGTAGGCCAAAGTTGGTACACCCGCTGAACTAAGCTCGCAGGCCGTTATTTTTTCATCAAATTTTACATCTCTTCTAATGATTATATTTTTGGATTTTGGTTGAAGAAGTCTATACCCTTTGACATCTTCAGAATATCCAACAAAAATGCATTTTTCACTCATAGGTTCTAAGGCTTTATGTTTCACATCTGGAATATGGGCCCAAGCATCACTTCCAAAAACACGAAAGTGACTTACATCTGGTTTGATTGAGCTCCAAGCTTCTTCTGGAGTTATGTTCTTTAAAACCTTAGTAGGAGTGTGATTTAATATGTAATTTGCACAGTTAATTTCTTCTGCCAAAAAATTGAGACTAAGTCCTTTAGATTGAAGCATACAATTAGCCATTTATTTTCAGGTGTGATTATTCCTTTCAATTACACCATTTTGTTGTGGAGTATATGGAACAATATGTTGCAATTGAATGCCATGCTCAGTGTAGAAGTTGATAAATTTTTTGTTAACATATTCTCCTCCATTTTCTGATATTAACTTGAGAATTTGATGTCCATATTGTTTCTCAACGAAGGCCTTAAAGGCCAAGAACATGTTAAAAACTTCACTCTCGAGTTTTAAGAAGTATACCCAAAGGCATCTAGAAAAATCATCAATGAAAGTTAAGAAGTACTTGCAACCAGAGAAAGGGACAACAGGAAGTGGACCACATAAATCAATGTGAACAAGCTGCAAAGGGGTTGAACCATGCCAAGAGGCACGTTTGTCAAAACTATCCCGATGATGTTTTCCTAGTACACATCCAGAGAAAACACCATCTTGACAAGATATCATAGGAAGTCCCATCACCATATTTTCTTTACATAGATTTTGAAGAGAGAGATAGTTTAAGTGACCAAATTGCTTATGCCAAAGTCTTCTCACTTCATCATTATGAGCAACAAAAATGGAGGGAAGACATGATGACGCAAAGTTGTCAAACTTATACAACCTTGTGGAATCATCAGCAGTGCCAGTAGCTAAAATATGTCTAGGATATTTGAGTTCCTTGATTACAACATCATGAGGTGAGAATTCTACTATTTTCCCTTCACCTGAATGAGTTATCCAATAAACAGAGAGAAGGTTGCATGACAAGGTAGGTGCTAGCCACCTATGAAATTTTTGACAAGCAAACCTGTAGCTAAAATTTTTTTGAGCCTTCAAGAAATACATTTCCTCTGAAAACATATCATTCTTGAAGCCTCCTTGTGTCTTTTTCCCTTTGGACAATCTTCACTGCTGTTTCCATTTAAAAAGGCCTCTCTGTTTGTGGAAGAAAATGCTCAAAAGACCTCCACTTCCCCCTATTTCCTCCCCATTTAGCCTCTGTTTTCATCCCTTTTTTCCCCTCTCAAGATCCCTCACTAACCCTCATATCATCCTAAATCCCCTTTATAACCTTACAAACACCCTTTGTTTGGCTTAAAAACCCTTTATTCCCTCTACCAAATCCCTCTTTTGGCTTTAAAATACACTAAATTTAAGCCAAAAACCCACTTTTCCATATAGCAGGCTTAAGCCCCTTTTTAGCCAGCCCCTTAACCACTTCCCCACCACGTGAACTGCGCCCAGAACCAAGCGCTAAAGCCCTGGGTGCTTATCGCAATCGGAGCATTCCATATGTGCGCATTTCTTTGTTAATTGATTTTCCCCGATGCGATTGAAATTTGTTCTATGAACCTCCGCTTCGGTCCCCACCGTTGATTTATATAAATCCAATGACTATCACTCTTAACATTTTCTCTGCCCATTCCTTCTCTCCTTTCCCCTTCCGATTGCATATGAGCCGTCGATCTGTCTCTAGATCCAACGGCTATCGTGTAATCGCTCGCTGCCATTCGTGCCAATCCCATCGCATTCGACCTCCGCCAATTGGCGAGTCTCGATTGGATCTTAGCTGTCCATCCATCCAGATCCATTGGTCCAGATTAATCCTCACTCCACCCCTGTGTCCCCGATTGGTCATCCTCGATCCAATCACAACCGTTGATCTCTTTAGATCTAACGGCCCTCATTCATCCCGCCCGATCACATAACCCTTCTTGCCTTCCGCTCTCCCTTTTAATATTGACCATCCATATCTCAGATCCGATGGCCAGGATCAAACCCGCCTTTGACTTTCCACCACTTACCACCAGCGCATCTTTCCTTTTCGCGCTGCCTCCTCCGCTGTTTGATCTTTTTGCTCCACATCCAACAGTCTGGACGCATATCATGTGAATTTCTCATCCAGGCTTTAACATTTTAAAATTACGCGATGTAAGCAATTTTGTAGTGCCACGTGTCACGCGGCGAGGCATATCACGTTTTTTGGGAAAAATCTCAAAACTACCTTTGAGTTGCATGACACCGCTGGTTTTCCTCCTGAAACCACCTTCTTCCCCTCGTCCCCGAAACCTCCATCATTTAATCTCATCCATCCATCTGATTAGATCAACGGCCCATATCGCATCGCACATTTCATTCTATTTTCTTCATTTGGATTTCCAAAGAGTTCATCCGAAAATCACCACCATTGATCTCCTCTTGAGATCCAATGGCTCATATCTAATCGCCCTCTGCCCTAGCCAGGTCCCACCATTAAAGGCCTAACTTCATTCATTTAACCCATTTCCTTTGTATTCTGCCTAAACGTTAAACTTTGGGTTTTAACACCAAATCTTATTACTTTGGCCTAACCTTCTGAAAAGTGTTTCCCTGGCGGATCTCGACTGTTGATCGTCACCTGTCCATCTAATCCAACGGTCTGCGAACCTCTTTACACCAAACTTCCAGCAGATCATCCCTTCACCATTCTGCAATGCTTTTTCGCCCGTTTTCACCTACATTCATATTTCTGCCACCATTCCACAAGCCTCCACAACATTTCTCCACCACCTCCCTGGATTTATATAATATATTTATTGCATTTGTGCAAGGTTTACAGGGTGGTAGATGCAATCTGTCTCCACAATCACAGTCTCTGTGACTCATAGCACAGAAATACCACCATAGCTATGACAAAGAACATCAGTGAAAGAAATTAAAGAATCAAAGCCCATAATTTAAGATTTAACGCCATAATCCAATGTTTAAAGGACGAAGATGTAGTTTAAAGATCATGAAGATTATTAAAAGGCTTAATGAAGCTTAAGCACATAAAACAAGCCATATCAGTGCATTCATATCAGCAGAGCACTGTTTCTCCAGAAAGGACACCTTCCGATAGAAGTCTCCATGCCTCCTCGAGCTCCTAGAAGCTATTTCACTGACAGAAACTTCTAAGACTGTCAAGATAGTAGTAACGGAAGTATGGAGACTTCCAGACCTTTCTATTAGGTCATTTATTCCAGAAGGAAACGCAGAGTACCATACAGCCAAAAGGACTTCAGAGAACACATCTGAGGTCAAATATCGACCTAACAAAGACTCCTAGACCATACTACAGATTACATTCAGCGATGCAGAGCCATTAAGCAAAGTGGGCATGAACATTTCTCCCACTCTGTCTTAATGAGACAATTTAATTTACATCTACTACCACAGTTATTCATTCTCCTATAAGAACCCCTAAAGAACATATTGTAAAGGTTGTTGTTGTTGTTGTAGTTAGAGGGATTCATTTTGACTGTTAGAACATTTTTGGGGGAAAGTAGCTGAGTAGTTTGTAATTTAGTAGGCTGGGAGGAGAAAGTTTGGACTGTATCAGCCATTGAGCTCAGTGTACATGATTGGTTTTGCACATCAATTAATCAAGAAATTTCACAGGATCCTGGTCTATATTATGGGTGATGTTTCCTGTCTTATTTCATTTTAATCATGTTGCTCATATTTCTCTGATAAGAATCAGTAAATCAGGCTTAGGATATACCCTTGCATGGTACCTAAATGCCCACTGCTCTTCTTGTTTTTTATGTTTTCTGCTTAATGTGTATCTGAGAGCAAATTCGTGTAATTTAACCAGTTAAAGA
Organism: Pinus albicaulis; assembly: GCA_034641835.2. NCBI lineage: Eukaryota > Viridiplantae > Streptophyta > Pinopsida > Pinales > Pinaceae > Pinus > Pinus albicaulis. The sequence goes on from CM076570.1 coordinate 1,461,243,759, forward strand.
TGTTGGTCCAACCCATGCTTACGGATGTGTGAATTCAGGGTTTGTTGCTTAGATGTTCTGGTTGGGTTTAAGCTGGAATAATTGGGATACCGGGGATTTAGTGTAAGCCCTGTCCATTGGGGTCCTTTTCCAATAGATTGGCCTTTCTAAGATCCCTTGAGCTCGTGTCAAAGCATTGAAGGTTAAAAGCCATTCTCTGATCTTAGGCCTAGTTCTGTGTTAAATCTTATCTCTATTTTTCTCTTGGAATATGTTGAAGCAAGCCTGGAGTTAAATAACCTCAGACCTGATCTTAAGCTACCCTTTGTATCTTCATTGAGAGTTGCCTTTGAGTATGTCAAAGTAGGTCTGGATTCAAATGATATCTGACCTGATCTCTAGACAGAAATTGGTTTTTTTTCTTCTTTCACCTTCACTCCTTATTGTTCCATTCCACCATCTATCTAAAATATCCTTTAGTATAGATGACTTGCCCTATGAAAGCCTTGGCTAATTGTATGCAAGTAATCCCCTTTCATGACTCCATAGCCCAATGGATGGCACATTCCTAACCTATCGTCTTTTGCCAAAACATTCTGCTGCTTTATTCCTTTCTTTCTTTAACCTTCTCAGTTAATGATCTCCGACTCAACCCAACAACCAAATCATTAAACCCCCCCCCCGTTGTGCTTCATACCTAGCCTAATACCTCATTTTGAGCTTTCAAAGATATATCATTCTTTGATTTTATGGAGAGATTCCTCTTCAGATCCAGGAGGGCTAGATCCTAGGATCCCAAAGTGGTTATGATGTTGTCCAATATTTTGGTCTTGCCAATCTGGCCAAAACACTAGAACCCCAACATAATGATGACTCCACTGGGGAAAAATCTGAGAGTCCTTAACTGCTAATATCTGGTTTGGTGTCCTATTATCGTCACCAACATAATGGTGACTCCGCTGGGGACAACTCAGACCAATGCCTTTAGATTGATATCTCATTGCTAATGGTGGATAGCAGCCTGCTTCAAATAGACAATTCATCCACCTGGCGACTCCACACTCCATAACTATCAGAGACTCCACTGGAGGAAGAACCTGAAATATGGCTAGACCTCATAGGAGGATAGAACATTTGGGTTGGATTTGGTTTAAAGAATTCATTGTTTTTATCTATCACTGTGTTCTATCCTACTTTAAGCCTAATCAAGTGTACAAAGATGAAACTCACATTGAGTATGGGAAAGATCTCAAGCCTCAGTCTTCAGACCATAAGCAGACCTATACTCCTATGAAAGACCCGGTGTAACAAGAGCCTCATGGTGTATCTCTCACTCCTAAAGAAACTTCAAGCAGCCATGACCCTCTTGATGCACCACTTACACCCACAAAGGTCATAGAAATATATAGGCCTCTGGTTTTGCCTCTTATCTTCCAACCCCTTCCTACAGGACTTACAAATAAGCTGCCCCTGTTTGATGGAGAGAATACAAAGATCACTGCTTAGCAGCATGTCCAAAAGCTTGAGGATTTACTTGAAACATATGAAATAGAAGAAGATGATGTGCATATTAGAATGTTTGCCTTGTCATTACAAGGAAATGTTAAGAGTTGGTTTAAAAACCTTCCAGCTGCAAGCATCATAAATTTTTAGCAGTTTGCTCAAGTTTTCCTTGATAAATGGGTAGTCCCGGTAAATTTCTTCCTCATCCTAAAAGAATATCAGAATTTGAGAAGACAACCAGGGGAGACAGTACAGAATTTTTTAGCCAGGTTTAATGAGGTATACAATGCAATACCTTCTGATGTAAAACCACCTTTACGATGGGCCTTATTGCACTATCCGAGTTCTTTTGACCCCGAGGTGGAATTTCATATAAGAGAAAGAGAGCCTTCAAGCCTGGAAGAAATGCAGAACATAGCAATTACTGTCGAATACAACATAAAGTGCAGGGAGGAAAGATTAAAAGCAACAAAGAAGGACCGAGTAGAGCAGATATCGCAGATCTCTTTAGAGAGCGAGCTGGAAAGATTGATAGAGACTGCCAACACCCTGTTGAACATAGAAGAGGAAGAACACGAGGTTGAAACCAGGAATGATGATTGGAAGAGACCTACGCCTTGTCCTCAAAAATAACAAACCAGATCACTGCAAGACATGAGTTACATGTATGATGAACAAGATTTTAAATTAGAAGATGAAATTGCAGATTGTTTCGAAGAAAGACTTGCTGAACATCCGATGGATTCGGTTGGTGGAATTACTTATAATTATGATTTCTCTAACATTGATTTGGCTGATGATAATTTTTTCAGAAGGGAAACTAAGCTTATAGGACCATCATCAGTAGTTTCATGGGAGGAAGATCAGGACCAGAAACTTTAGGGAAGCAATGGGCCAATCCAGGATATCTATTATACTGATGAGGAAAACGTTGAAAGCCTGGGAGCAGACGAAGACTCAATGAATCTTCACTCTGTTACATATCAGATCATCAGTTATGATTTCCATGAAGAAGGAAGTCAGTAGCTTTCTAGTGCAAAGGATAAGGAAGAAAAAAATGAATAAAATCTTGAGCAGGATGAATATACTGAACCTCCTCCTGAAAGGGTTGAGGTAATCAAAGAAACCCCTACTCAAGAATATGTTAATTTTTTCATAGAGTTCAATTCACTCCAGCAAAACCTGCCAAGGTCAGAAGAGGACAGCCCCGCCATACATGATGAGTCATCCTGTTCAGGTTGCAGTGAAGATGAGGGAGATCTTCTTTCCCATAGACATCTTTGTCTTGATCCAGTGGAAGAAGAGATATGCCTGGTTGACACTTACCTACCAAATACTCTGAACCAAGAAAAAGAGGAGTGTGATTACAGAGGCTAATCTGCAGATGCAGTGATTGAAACTGTCAAGGATGTAGACATCCTACCAGTCATGGAAGGCTTTGAAGAAAAAGGTTTATATCATGATTTTTCTGATCCAGTGGCAGAATATATGGAGGCCCTGATTGGCTCAAGTTCCCAAGCATTGATCCTTTGCAAGAGCCAGATACATCAGAAGTGGTCACCATTGGTGATGGCCTCAGTTTTGAAGACCCACATGCAGAGCACCCTATGGATGTCTCTAATGAGTAGTTAGTTTTTCTGCCCTTTTTTGCTACTGCTTGATTGGCTACATTGGCATTATTGTATCACCTAGAGCATCAAATATTTCCAAGTAGAGTAGAGTAGGTAGGAAGTCTCAATAAAGTTTAGCCTGTGAGCATTTAGTTAGTTGTTTTAAATTTCTGCAAATTTTAGTCCATGAGAAATTTTGTCTTTTGGCCATGGCCCACAACAAGCCAGACAGTCTAATCTTGGCTTGACTGTTTTTCAATTTCTGTTGTAGAATGTAGAGAAGAAATCTGCTAGACATTTTAATCCTAGCAGATAGTGGTTTAGGTAGAGAAACTATGAGGCCAACTTCCTAATCTGGTATCATGGAGTAATAAGGGTAGAAATAGAATAGGTTTATTTTCTTGTTTGTAAAAAATTGATGATGTAAAGGGTCTGCAAGTCCAAATGCACCCAGAAGAAAAATTTTAGGACAATAGTATGGGTAGGTATTTGTTTGGGAGATTATTACTGCTGATATGATGTCTTCATGATTTGTGGCAGTTGATCCAAGAAATAAAATGAATGTGTCGAGTACCAAACATTTGGCCTACTCCAAAGATTGTTTTTTGAATTCTTAACACATTCAAGAAGATGCCATCCCCATGTGGAGCCACTGTTAGCCACTTACGAAATTTTTGACAAGCAAACCGGGGGCTAAAATGTTTTTGAGCCTTCAAGAAATACATTTCCTCTAAAAACATATCATTCTTGAAGCCTCCTTGTGTCTTTTTCCCTTTGGACAATCTTCACTGTTGTTTCCATTTAAAAAGGCCTCTCTGTTTGTGGAAGAAAATGCTCAAAAGACCTCCACTTCCCCCCTATTTCCTCCCCATTTAGCCTCTATTTTCATCCCTTTTTTCCCCTCTCAAGATCCCTCACTAACCCTCATATCATCCTAAATCCCCTTTAAAACCTTACAAACACCCTTTGTTTGGCTTAAAAACCCTTTATTCCCTCTACCGAAACCCTCTTTTGGCCTTAAAATACACGAAATTTAAGCCAAAAACCCACTTTTCCATATAGCAGGCTTAAGCCCCTTTTCGGCCAGCCCCTTAACCACTTCCCCACCACGTGACTCGTGCCCAGAACCAAGCGCTAAATCCCTGGGCGCTTATCGCAATCGGAGCATTCCATATGTGCGCATTTCTTTGTTAATTGAATTTCCCCGATGCGATTGAACTTTGTTCTATGAGCCTCCACTTCGGTCCCCACCGTTGATTTATATAAATACGACGACTATCGCTCTTAACCTTTTTTCCTCCCATTACTTCTCTCCTTTCCCCTTTCGATTGCATATGAGCCGTCGATCTGTCTCCAGATCCAACGGCTATCGCGTAATCACTCACCACCAATCGAACCAATCCCATCGCATTCGACCTCTGCAGATTGGAGAGTCTCGATTTTATCTTAGTCGTCCATCCATCTGGATCCAATGGTCTAGATTACTCCTCACTCTGCCCCTGTGTCCCCGATTGGTCATCCCTGATCCAATTGCAACCATTGATCTCTTTAGATCTAACGGCCCTCATTCATCCCGCTCGATCACATAACCCTTCTTGCCTTCTGCTCTCCCTTTTAATCTCGACCGTCCGTATCTCAGATCTGACGCCTAGGATCAAACCCGCCTTTGACTTTCCACCACTTACCACCAGCGCATCTTTCATTTTCGTGCTGCCTCCTCCACCGTCCGATATTTTCACTCCATATCCAACAGTCTGGATGCATATCACATAAATTTCTCGTCCGGGCTTTAACGTTTTAAATTATGCGATATAAGCAGTTTTGTAGTTCCACGTGTCACGCGGCGAGGCATATCGCATTTTTTGGGGAAAAATCTCAAAACTACCTTTGAGCTGTGCGACACTACTGGTTTTCCTCCTGAAACCACCTTCCTCCCCTCATCCCTGAAACCTCCATCATTTAATCTCAGTCGTCCATCTGATCAGATCAACGACCCATATCGCATCGCGCATTTCATTCTATTTTCTTCATTCAAATTTCCAAAGAGTTCATCCGACAATCACCACCGTTGATCTCATCCTAAGATCCAATGGTTCATATCTAATCACCCTCCGCCCTAGCCAGGTCCCACCATTAAAGGCTTGAATTCATTCATTTAACCCGTTTTCTTTGTATTCCACCCAAACATTAAACTTTGGTTTTTAACACCAAATCTTATTACTTCGGCCTAACCTTCTGAAAAGTGTTTCCCTGGTGAATCTCGACCATTGATCGTCGCCTGTCCATCTAATCCAATGGTCCTCGAACCTCTTTACACCAAACTTCTAGAAGATCATCCCTTCACCATTCTGCAATTCTTTTTCACCCGTTTTCGCCTGCATTCATCTTTCCGCCACCATTCCACAGGCCTCCACAGCATTTCTCCGCCAACTCCCTGGATTTTGATAACAGGTTTATTGAATTTGTGCAGGGTTTACAAGGTGGTAGATGCACTTTGTCTCCACAGTCACAGTCTCTGTGACTCAGAGCGCAAAAAGACCACCATAGCTGCGGCAAAGAACATCAGTGAAAGAAATTAAAGGATCAAAGCCCATAATTGAAGATTTAACGCCATAATCCAATGTTTAAAGGACGAAGACACAGTTTAAAGATCATGAAGATCATTAAAAGGCTTAATGAAGCCTAAGCACATAAAACAAGCCATATCAGTGCATTCATATCAGCAGAGCACTGTTTCTCCAGAAATGACACCTTCCGATAGAAGTATCCATGCCTCCTCGAGCTCCTAGAAGCTATTTCACTGACAGAAACTTCTAAGACTGTCAGGACAGCAGTAATGGAAGTATGGAGACCTGCGGACCTTTCTATCAGGTCATTTATTCCAGAAGGCAGCGCAGAGTACCATACAGCCAAAAGGACTTCATAGAACACATATGAGGTCAAATATCGACCTGACAAAGACTCCCAGACCATACTACAGATTACATTCAGCGATGCAAAGCCATTAAGCAGAGTGGGCATGAACATTTCCCCCACTCTATCTTAATGAGTCAATTTAATTTACATCTACTACCACAGTTATTCATTCTCCTATAAGAACCCCTGAAGAACATATTGTAAAGGTTGTTGTTGTTTTTGTAGTTAGCGGGATTCATTTTGACTGTTAGAACAGTTTTGGGGGAAAGTAGCTGAGTAGTTTGTAACTTAGTAGGTTGGGAGGAGAAATTTTGGACTATATCAACCATTGAGCTCAGTGTATGTGACTGGTTTTGCACATCAATTAATCAGGCAATTTCATAGGATCCTGGTCTATATTACGGGTGATGTTTCCTGTCTTATTTCATTTTAATCATGCTGCTCATATTTCTCTAATAAGAATTAGTAAATCAGGCTTAGGATATACCCTTGCATGGTACCCTAATGCCCACTGCTCTCCTTGCATTTGATGTTTTCTGCTTAATGTGTATCTGAGAGAAAATTCATGTAATTTAACCAGTTAAAGATGTTGGTCCAACCCATGCTTACTGATGTGTGAATTCGGGGTTTGTTGCTTAGATGTTCTGGATGGGTTTAAGCTGGAAGAATTGGGATACTGGGGATTTAGTGTAAGCCTTGTCCATTGGGGTCCTTTTCCAACAGATTGGCCTCTCTAATATCCCTTGAGCTGGTGTCAAATCATTGAAGGTTAAAATCCCTTCTCTGATCTTAGGCCTAGTTCTGTGTTAAATCTTACCTCTGTTTTTCTCTTGGAATATGCTGAAGCAGGCCTAGAGTTAAATGACCTAGAACCTGATCTTAAGCTGCCCTTTGTATCTTTATTGAGAGTTTCCTTTGAGTATGTCAAAGCAGGTCTGGATTTAAATGATATCTGACCTGATATCCAGATAGAAATTGGTTTCTTTTCTTCTTTCGCCTTCACTCCTTATTGTTCCATTCCACCATCTATCTAACAGATCCTTTAGTATATATGACTTGCCCTATGAAAGCCTTGGCTAATTTTATGCAAGTAATACCCTTTCATGACTCCATAGCCCAATGGATGGCACATTCCTAACCTATCATCTTTTGCCGAAACATCTTGCTGCTTTGCTCCTTTATTTCTTTAACCTTCTCAGTTAATGATCTCCAACTCAACCCAACAACCAAATCATTAAAACCCCCCCCCTTGTGCTTCATACCTAGCCTAATACCTCATTTTGAGCTTTAAAAGATATATCATTCTTTAATTTTATGGAGAGATCCCTCTCCGGATCCAGGAGTGCTAGATCCTAGGATCCCAAAGTGGTTATGATGTTGTCCGGTCTTTTGGTCTTGCCAATCTAGCCAAAACAATGGAACCCCAACAGTAGGAACACATAGTACATCATTAAACTGAAAATTATCTAGACGAATGGTTCCAGATCCTACAACACTAAGAGATCTATCATCACCAACATAAATATGTTCGGTGTTACAATAATTTAAAGAAGAAAACATGGCTTTATTTTTGGCCATGTGGTAAGAAGCTCCAGAACCATGATCCACTCATGAGAATGAGAAGAAGAAGATACATTTAATGCATAACCAGATCTTGATGCTTGACAACCACAAGCAGAAAGTGCCATTCCCGAAGATGAAGGTGAAGAGTGCTCCAAATTGATGTTGTGCTTCTTCATTGATGCTTCTAAGGCTTCCATATTCTTAAAACATTTGGACTCTATATGGCCATCACGATTTCATAAATTGCAATGTCTATTTGTCTTCTTCCCTTTTTTTTTATTTTCCTTATCATTTTGGTGAGTTTCTTTTTCAGTTTACAGCTAAAATTGCTTAGGACCCTTGTTTGGTTTCAGACCATACTTTTTAGGATACTACTTCTTAGGATTATTTTGATATGATTGTTGTCGGGCTGCTAAGGCTTTCTTAGAAGCATTTCCAGAAGTGATAAGACCAAGGTGTAAGAGTTTTTCTTGTTCTCTTATCAAAGAATCACAAAAGGAATCAAAGGAGGGGTTCTTATAGGTGGTTCCTAAAGAAATGATGGCTTCTCTAGTGGAATGGAAGGTGGAAACAAATACAGAGTATGCAGGGCCAAGCTTAGCAAGAATGCAATAGATGAGGGTACCATCTTCCTTTTTGACCTTACAACATTCTAAAAGAAGTCTAAGGGTCTTGAATTTGGACAAAAAATCTTCAATAGAGGAGAAATTATTGGGGTCCAAAGTAAGCAACTCATTTTCAATTTGGTGGGCTCTGATTTTATTTTGAATGCCAAAGATAATATTTAGCTTTTCCAGGGCTTCATGAGGGGTGTCAATGTCAAGGATATGAAATCGAAGATCTTGAGCAATGGACATTCCTATAAAACCTCGTGCTTGATCTTGTTTATTTTCTCATTTAACGACTTTATCATCATCGGAAGGTTTAGTTTCTTGTCTTGTGGATATTCTATAAATCCCTTTACTTTTAAGTATATTTACCATGTGAGGTAGCCATTGGAAATAATTGGTGTTGTTAAGAATAATCGGGCATGCACTTTCCATTTTTTTTTTTTAAATTAATCTGAAAAAGGCTAAAACTAACTGCTCCAATGGAAATATCTCAAAAAATTAGGCTAATTAAAAAAAAACGGCTCGAAAAACGGCTTACGGATGAAGAAGTTATGCCTTTTTAAAAAAACTGAGTTTTAGATGCTAAATAGTTACGGGAACGGTTTGAAATTTGATGATGAAGTTCAACTTAAAAAAAAAAAATCCCGCCCCTTTAACGATAAACTTTTTACAAAAGAAGCTTGAGAAAGAGATTTGAACCCAAGACCTCTATTCTCATAAACTAACTTCTCACCAAGTGAGCTAGTAAAAGGATTTTGTAATTGTTTGAAACGAGGAAGGTTTTTTTTTTTCAAATGTCTTCGGTGTGCGTGCTTTTTCTTACACAAAAAATGACCAAAAAAAATGAAATACAAGCCTTACAATAGACTGTTAGATTTTTAGTTAGCCTTACTGGCAACTATCTATTTTTTCACTATTTCTGATTTCCCGAGATCGCACAAAGATGCAAGGAAAGAGCATATGTAGCAAAAAAACCCCTTCTTCCTATTTTTGATTTGTCGAGATCACACATAGCACAGAGAAAAGAGAATACATAGAGAAGAGGGTATAGATCCGGAAAATAAATAAAACCTAAAAACTGAAATAAATAGAGGGAACCGAGATAACCAAAACTATTAACAAATATCATTGCAAAACATATACTTTATACCTCCAGATCTAAACTGACATAACTCGAGCAACCAGAAACCTTTTCGCATGAAACGAAAGGCGTTCCTCACTGTAAGAGATGCTCCAGACACAACAGAGTAGTTCTCTAGGCCCGAAAATGTTCATAAATAGTAGATCTACAAAATGACAGTCACATGCAGTCAAACTGGCTTCGGATTTGGATCAACAATGGATGCAACCCTCAAAATAACTCTGATACCATGTAGGAATTTACAGGGTAAGTTTCGTAGATCAAAAATCAAAGGTCACCACTCACAAACAGATCACAAATCAGTACACCAATATTATCACATGGTTAAAACCCTCAAGGAGGGAAATAGTCCACAGCCTGAGCCAACACGGCCACTTCAGGAAATTTATTAATATAAAAATAAAAGTTACATATGTTTCTCTCATAAACAGTTACCAGAAAAATGACCCTCCATGCTCTTTAAATAGAGATCATGGACCAATCCGGTGATAAGCCATGGATCAAGTGTCATTAATACCGAGGAGAGAGTGAACCGTTGGATCACTACAAATCATGACCGTCGGATTATAAGTTACAAATGTACATAGTAAAGAAACACACTTTACCTAACTCTACACTAGAATAAGTTATTCTTAACTATTTTCTATGTGTCAGAATATCCTAACACATTACCGCCACCTGCGACGTTGACAAAAATTGCAAGTATAGAGACCTGCTACTTGATTTCTTCCACTCCATCTGGCTTAAGGAAGATTACAGGTGATTCTGAAGTTGTTACGTTGGATGAGTTTCTTCCACCCAGCCCTATTGAGCTGGAATAGAAATCAATCTATCTAGCTTGGGCGGCGAATCCAAAATCATCGTCGCCAGTCATTTGGGTAGATCTCTCATTAGATTATGGTACTCCATCTGATCATTTTTCCTCAACTTTATTGACAAATGAGAATATTCTGGAAACCATGATTTCAAAAAGAGAACCATGGGAATATTATCATCATCTTTCCCATCTTCCTAATTATGAAGAAGATAATCTTAGTGAACTATATCACCCATCGATCAAAAATTTCTTTTCCAATTCTTTTCCTATTAATGCAGTCGATTCTGAGCAAAATTTATCAAATACTGAAGAAATCATTTCTTTCAATATTTCAACCAAACCTAACGTTGTAGAAAAAATTCATGTCGGTGTGTCTTATTCTCCATAATAACTCAAACATATCGCTCTCTCTTTCGTGAATTCTGTGATGTATTTTCTTGGTCTTACGAGGAAATGCCAAGCATAAATACTAGTAGCATTGAACACACGATTAATATGTAGCCTGATGTCAAACTGGTACGTCAATGCCTTCGTCCTGTTCATCCAAAGAAGGCCACTACCATTAAAGCAGAAGTTGAACAAATTTTGCGTGCTGGTTTCATTTACCCTGTTCCACTAACTAAGTGGGTTTCCAACATTGTTCCTGTTATGAAAAAACAAGGAACCATTAGAGTGTGCGTCGATTATCGGGATGTCAATCTTGCTTTTCCAAAAGACAACTATCCTACTCCCTTTATTGACCAGATTGTTGACGAATGTGCTGGATGTGAAATCTTTTCGTTCATGGATGGATTTTATGGCTACAATCAAATCAATATCCTCCCAGAGGACCAATATAAGATAACATTCATCTGTACCTGGGGCACATTCGCTTATAGGAAACTCCTATTTGGTTTAAATAACGTTGGGGAAACTTTTTAGAGAGTAATGGATTATGCTTTCAATGACATCAAGCACATTGTTAAACCCTATCTAAACAATTTACCTGAGCATTCACGAAATTGGACTGATCACCTGATGCATTTGAGAGCTATCTTCATACACTATCGACACTACAAAATATGCCCCAATCCACATAAATGTGTGCTTTTTTTTTGTTCTAGTCGTTTTCTAGGATTCGTCGTCTCAAAAGAAGGAATTTGAATCGACGCATTGAAGGTCCAAGCCATTCTTGATTTGCATGTGCCATCAAATTTTATTCCATTACAGATACTTCAGGGAAAGGCTAACTTCCTAAGGAGGTTCATACCCAACTATGCCAAAATGTCTAAAGGATTTAATCAACACTTGAAAAAGAGGATTCCCTTCCATTGGGACCAACTTGCGCAAGCTTCTTTTGATGTTGTCAAGGATACTCTTGTCTGGGCATCATTAATGTATCCCCCCAATTATCAGAGTGATTATTTCTTATATATTGTCGCAGCTAATATAACCATTTCTATGGTATTTGTCCAAGTAGAAAATGGGATAGAACATCGAATCTATTATTTGATTCAAAATCTCAATGATACGGAAGTGAAGTATTCGTACACAGAAAATCTTGCCTTGGCAGTTGTTCAAGTTGTCCAAAGATTTCTCCACTACATTCTGTTTTGGAAGACCATTTTCATTTCAGATTGCAACCCCATGAATTATATCTTATCACGTCAATTTTTGGGGGGGAAATATTCAAAATGGGTTGTCATTTTGCAAGAATTTGATTTGGAATTCATCAAATCCAAATCAAAGAAGTATTTATTTTTGGTTGAGCTTATCTGTGAAATTCCCTCTGATAATATTGCTACTATGTCAAAACCATTTATTCCTAACGAGTCTCTATTTCTGATCGGATCATATGATCCTTGCTATGGGGATTTATCATTTATCTCCAGACCCAAACTTTTCGGTGTGATACCTCTTGCTTTGAATAGCGACGTATTCGATACCAAGCCAAAGATTATCTGATCGTTGGCAATACACTTTATTGTCATGGCGTCGATACAATTTTAAGAAGGTGCCTCACTCATGAGGAGGTCGAAAAGGTTTTAAAGGATTGCCATGTTGGGGCTTGTGGTGGACACTTGTCTGGATATGCTATCACACATAAGATACTTCATGCCGGTTACTTTTGGCCTACCATATTTCGTGACTGCATCCTCACGGTCAAAAGTTGTCATGCATGCCAAATATTTGATCATAAAATCCGCAAATCGCCAACGCCAATGCATCCCATTGTCTCTGTGGGACCATTTTCAAAATGGGGCATTGACTTCATGACCTGTAACCCGCATTCATCTGAGGGGCGTAGTTATAGTACTATCACAGTAGACTACTTTACCAAGTGGGCTGAAGTGATGCCTACATTCAACAACATAGGACAAACAACTGCATTGTTTTCCTTTAATCATGTCATTGCATAGTTTGGGGTCCCACGGGCTATAGTTATAGATCATGGTAAGAATTTTTGTAATCACATGATGACTAAGTTGACTTCCAAGTTAGGAATGTCTCATGATAGTTCTACTCCTTATTAACCACAATCAACTGTAAAATTTGAGGCTATTAACAAGATTCTTAAACGAATGCTTCAACGAATGATAGTAGTTCATAAACTAAACTGTCATTTTATCTTGTACTCGGCCTTGCGGGCGTACTGAACCTCGGTGAGAAACGCAACTGGATTTACCCCCTTTCAATTGGTGTATGGTCTAAAATCTATCTTTCCAATCCAATGTGAAATATCGTCATTAAAACTCGCAATCAACTAGTTACATGACAACTCATGTGAAGAAGCGCATCTTTTTAACCTCATCCATATTGATGAAACGTGTCATGAAGCCCAATTGGCCAACAAAGCGCATAAGAGACGTATAAAGGTGCAACACAACAAGCATGCCCAACCTCACATTGTTAGGTCCCTATATTATTGGTATAGTCCCTCATTGTTGTTAGTAACCCCCTTATTGTTATTGTTGTACCCCTGTAACCCCAATATTGTTATTATTATGCCCTTAAATTATTATTGTTAGGTCGGCTAGGATTATATTGTGATCCCATGGACTCCTATATATAGAAGGAGGTTTTTTCATTTGTATCATCCAAAAATTGTTCATTTATGTAATGTATTGGAGGTTTCCCCCTTGAAGTGGCTGATTTCTAAGGCGTTGATCTCTCTTTTCTTCTACTTCTTCTTCTTCTTCCATTCATCCCTTGCTTCGATTATTCAATATGGTTGGATAATAGAAATGGCACAAAGAAATAAATATAATGGGGTTACACTAACAACAATAAGGGAATATACTAGTAATATAGGCACCTAACACGCTTTTTCTCAGAGGGAGACCTGGTCCTTCTTTATAATCAGGAACTTGATGTAATAGGTACAGGGAAATTTGAGCCATTATGGCATGGACCCTATATTTTCAAAAGAGTTCTTACTAAGGGTGCCTATGAGTTGGTAGATTACGATGGAATTACGTTGGTGCAGCCCTGAAATGGGTTGTATCTAAAACTTTAGTATGCTTAATCACGAGTGTATTATTTTTTTGTATTATATTGTATACATATGCTGTTAATTTTCATTCGCTGTATTATTTTCTTTTAGATTTTTCTTGACGTTAGTAATCCGCTTTACATTTCATCGTAGATGTCTGAATCTTTGGAACCATTTTTTGGGTATGTTGATGGTGCTAGTCGTAGTATGTAGAATATATCCTCTGCAGCGTGGGCCATTTTCGCTCTGAACGACGAGTTAGTGAGTTTTCAAGGGATTTGTATTGGTCGATCTACAAACAATATCGCTGAGTATAGCGCATTGATCAAAATTCTCTTTGATTCCATTTAATTTGGTATTAACTGCATCATCATAAGGTTAGACTCACAACTTGTGGTATTATAACTTACTAGTGTTTATACTATTAGAAATCCAACACTGCATCATATGTTCTTAAGAGTTTGACTTTTGGAAAGACACTTTGATTTTATTCAATATCAACACATATCCAGAAACTTGAACACATTGATTGATTCTTTAGTGAATTATGTTATAAACATACATTTGCAACACATGTAAAGATACATTCATATAATTGAATAGGATTGTGCAATAAACATAGGAAAAAACTGAAATAAAATAGATATATAGTTATAGGTTTTTACAAAAATATGTGCCCAAGACACATTGGTCATCTAACCTCAAAATGTATGCAACATGTCAAAAGTACACTAGTGATGCTTATGGTAACATGATATAGATCTAGATATCCTATGCAGTAACCGCATCTAGTAGTTAGGAATGCCAATAGTATGGTGTTGCAGTCGCATGGGTAACTCTTCAATCTAGAAATCTGGAATCCCAAATGTTAACCCCTGTATGTGTTGCTAAAACTCAGCAAGAGTCTCAGCCATGTCTAAATCCTGAAGGACTGCTCTCTTGACAGCCCTCACTATTGGATCATCTGCTCCATGCTCTGGTTCTTCCACAGGTTGAAATCGACCCACATCTGCATTACATTAAAACTTTAGTTTAGTCTTGGGAAAACATAAAAATACAAAAACATGTATAAACCTTAGAAAAATAAAAAAACATGTTCAAAACATTCTTACGAATTGCACCCCACTGAGTGCCTTTTGGTAAAGCTAAGTCTGGATCTCCTTGGAAATTGACTCCTGCATATGCATACTCATCGATGGCGATAATTTGTCGCTTGAACCAGGTGAATAATCCAGTCGACAACACGATGGAAAATTGGCCTGCATGTCTATCCATCAGTTCTATCCATCTCTGCATCCTTGGATCTCTAGGTTTAGATACACCTAGTGTCACATGCTGAGGCTGCATCAGTGGAATCTGATCTAAGGCAAAAGAAATGAGGATCGAACCATAACTGAAGTTTTTCTTCCTTCCTCCCTTTGCCTTGCTTGGTTTTTCTTTCATTTCAGAGATTACAGCTTCAGCCCAGTTGAAAATTGTTGGTTCCATGTACTCTAGTGCATACTGCATATAAGATATGTTCGCCACATGTAGTGTAACGGTACCAACAAGCTTTGCGATCATGAATAATATGGTTCTCAAAGTAAAATCGCAACGTCACCGATGTTTATTTTCCCATCCTTGCTAGGATCTGCCCCTGGATAGCAATGCTGCAAAATATAGTCTCTCACCGTCTCTCCTCCGAGAGAAGACCCAGAGAGAGAAATGGGTAAGCCTCTCCTCAACAAGCCTGTCAGAATATATATGTCCTCCACTATAATTGGAACCATTTTGTTCCTAATTTGAAATGCCTCAATTTCTGGATCCCATGCACGAACAAGGAACTCCAAAATTTCCATTTTTTGCCTCATACCTAATAAGCGGAAGTACTTTAATAACCCACAATCTCTTAGGGCTCTTATAGTACTCGAATCATTAAGGGAAATCATATTTTGTTCATCATGCTCTCTTTCTCTCCAAGTAATTTTCATTCTAGTCTAATGAATCCCTAAAACATAACCATAAGACTCATTAGACTCCTTCTCATGCAAAAAATTAAGCAAAATTTGGGTACAAGGCAAGAATAAAAAATGTGAATTGTGCCCAATGCAGTCTTGTTTAGTAGATAGTGCATTGCATATGCACCTAAGCTTCATTTTGAGTGCATTCCAACATAGTTTTCGATGCCCAACGGTGTGTTTCCCTCTTTAGAAAAATAATTTACCCTAAGGGACATGAATACCTAAAAATTTGCAATGAAATGACTACTAAAAGAAAGAGGGGGTTTATGGCACCAACCTAGACCAAATGACAATGAAAACCTTCCACAAAATCGATCATAATCAACATCTGAAGTTCGGGGGCAAAAAACAGGTTCAGAGCTCCAAAATGCAAATGGTAACTTTCAAATGGTAGAAATGAATAGTAAAACTCTTTTAAATAGTCATTTTATTATTTGAAAATAATATTTATTGCTGTGACTATGGTTTTATTCAATTTTTATCATGAAACATGTATTTTTAGTCCATTTGATGTTGTTCTGAACAAGTTGGCAACTGATAAGCAGATTAGTCGTGCACATTTATTTCAAGAATGATTTGACCACAAAGAATACTTTTATCCTTATTTTTCAAGCTTTGATAAAAATGAAAAGGACTTGAAGCACACTTTTATCTCTTTTTTTGAGCTTTGATAATAGTGAAAAAAGGAACCCTTGGAGTCTTCTTTTAGCTCTTTTCGGACTCTAATAATGTGA
This sequence comes from Pinus albicaulis, assembly GCA_034641835.2. NCBI lineage: Eukaryota > Viridiplantae > Streptophyta > Pinopsida > Pinales > Pinaceae > Pinus > Pinus albicaulis. Next base: position 1,461,260,105 of record CM076570.1, read on the forward strand.
AAATATTTTCGAGCACTTGTCTTTTTGAGCTCGTAAAAGTAAATGAATTTATATCTACTCAGTATAAGTTTAACCCTTTTCTAGATTGAGATAGATTATTTTACGAGAAAGGAAAACCTTAGTCAAACATGGCTAGGAGGTTCTCTTAGATATTATTTTACACTTTTTCAGATTTGAGCGACAACTTTACGAAAAATTACCTATGGATTTTTCTTTTGTCCTCTTTTTCAAACTCTCTAAATATGAAAAAGGATCGGGTTGTCACTGTCGTTAGGCTCGTTAAAACATAAAATAATGACGGGATTGTCAATCATGGCAAGAATCGAGTTTCATTTATCGCTAGACTCGTTAAATTATTAAATAGCGATACATTATTCGCCCGAAGGGTTGAATTATAGATCAAGAATATGTTACCCTCCTCAATCTTGTTAAAAAATAAAGAGGTATTAGTCGACAAATGATGAGGGAAAATTTGGGAAAGTGAACAATATTTTTATGGTAGCAGGTTGCTCTTGAACATGACACTTCACTCCATCATCGTGACTATTTGGGTAGGGTAATCTTATTGACATTTCATTCATACTTGTGGTTCATCATACCTTCACTTCGGTTTTGGGTCAACGCTGCCAACTCACCTCAGTGTCGTCGATATGTTCAAGATAAGTCATCCAATGAATACTTATCCTTTTGCAATACTCATAAACCTCCATTCTCATTACAGCCATCCCTGAATATTGCTATATCAAGTCAGATTTTGTCTCTAAAATCAGTAACTCCCATTTCACGATAAAGTGGCTTTCTGTCGACATCAAATCATCATCCAGGAAGTTCACTTAGAAACATAATCTTCTAGTACCATCATGCTTGTTATAGCATTGACAATATCCTCGCTTCTGGACCTTTGACTAAAATATTTTGTTTGGTGTAAGACATTAGACCATCTATTCACATATTACGAAATGTACTACAGTACCTTGAGAACCATTAACATCAAAGGTGGTTCTATTGCATTTGTTAACAACTCACATCATTGGCTGGTAATCAAACAATGTCTTACCATGTTTGACTACAAATCATATATTCGCATGGCTAGACTTGTACCTGAACAATCGAGTGAACGAGATAAGAAGACCCTGAATCTAGTTTCAGCCATCTGGGTTTCAATTTCAGGATTGTTGTACACATCATCTGTACGGTGACCTTACATACAGATCGTCATCCAAACATGGGCCGATATCTGGAGGCATGTCTGTATTGGGCAACATTCCAATGTAGATGAATTTCTGCACTATGTACATGTTATTAGATATTTTATGTGTTAAGCATGGGAATGCCTCCCTCAACAATTCGTGATCAAGAGGATATATCATGATGTAATGCATTGTAATATTGATGCAAGTCACCACTCCCCTTCAGTTCCATCCCATCACATCGTAAAGCATCTCATTCAAAAAATATTTTTATTATTCTGAATTCATGCTTTAGGGGGCAGCTGTTATAGGTCAATTTGGGCATCATTCCCAATGACCTGGTCAAACTAGACATCATCTCTAGGACCAATGAAATAGGGTCTATCATCCCCTATCATTTTAGTTACTACATGCCCTAAGACAAGAACAAACCATTCATGACTTCTATTGCAAGGTTTCCAAGGTTTGAAGTATATGTTATATCACTTATGAGCTCACCAACATTGCCTCTCAAGGGACTAACTGCGTTGCATATGCATCTCCCTCCATTCAAGGGTGCTCTATAAAGCACTTCCTAACATTTAAGAGTGTGTTGCTCAAATGAGAGCGAAATTCTCATTGTTCTGGAATCTCCACATGGCCGTTGCCTTCTAGAAGAGTCCATATGTGTCAAACTTCGAATCCATGTGTCCATATAACACCTATGAGCTTGGGAACATGTCTTTCTTATTATTAGAAAGTCATTGATTGAAAAACTAACTTTAGTTGCCCTATAAATTGAGCACAGATCTTAGTGCTAGGGAAGGAAGAAATTTGGTAAAGAAATGTTGTTGGATTATCAATTGAGAGAGTGATAGGAGTGATATGCTGCTGGTGAGATGTTGATTGTGATAAGGTTGGGATGATGCTGGAGCTGGTGACATCAAATCGATCGTTGGTTGTAACCTCCCCATTCTACTAATTAATAAAGATTGTTGCTCATTTTCCCATATATGTATATGTTTATGTTTCTAATTTTCATATGATGGATTCTTAACTGATATATATGTTTCATGTTCAATCGATTTAACTGATTAAGATAAATAGGCATCTGTATATTGCATTCTCTTTGCTGTTTAGTATTTATACTTGCAGGAACTAGTCTTGTGATCTAAGTTGGATTGGAAGCTACAACAAGAGCAAAAAAAGGAGAATAGGAAGCGCTTGGATCAAAAGTAAGTTCCTCTATCTTTCTATGTGTCTATTTAATCTTAGAGAAAGTGTCTGCAAAGTCTTTGATATGTTGTTTTAAATGCATGTCACCACATTTAGGGAATGTGTTTTATCCGTAATTCATAAATTCTGCATAACAAAGTGGATCCATTTATGAGAATAACAAATGTATATCTTCTAATATAGTTTAAAACCTAGCTGAAAAGGGCATGATATAACCACAAGGGAATTAAGAGTTGGTGAATATATAACCAACTTACCTAAAAAATCTTCTTGGTCCACTTTAAGAACCAGAACTTTTTAAAGGTTAATATGGATAGAATGAAGTATGCCTTAGGCATGACCAATTTCTTCATCGATTTGTTAGCCTAATATGAATCCAAATTTCTTTGGGGTGATATTGTGCAAAATAATGTACTTGAGATTTAGAGATCAATCTTTGAGATGATATTATACATGCTATTGTAGATGGAAATGTGTCTAAAATTATCAAAATTGTCTACATTGCCATCCTTTGAGATCAAAGATAGAAAATTAGTTTTGAAAGGAGCATGAATTTGGCTAGTGGATCTCAACTTGTGCTTATCTAGTTTTTAATTAGTTTTTAAATCCGTAGGAATTGTTGAGAGAGTGGACAAATTTAAAAATTATTGAGTTTTGATTCCAACTCAGAGAGGGGTTTGTGTTGAAAATGGAACTAAGAAAGATTCTAATTTAATTTTCCCTTGAATTAAATTAGAATAAAATTATAATTCCACATCTCATGCAAATTGTACGAGTTAACTAAGTTAATTAGAATTAGTTGGTTTATTTAATTTGAGTTAAGGGTCTAACTTAAGTCATGTAGAGTGTCTCCTACAAAATAGGATCCATGGTTGAGTTTATTTTTATTTGTAATTAATTAACTCAATTTATTTGAGTTAAATTCAATTTAACTAGTTGTAACTGATGGAGGAACCAGTGAGAGGTCAAAGTGTGGAACTTGAACTTTAGCCACATCTAGTGATCAATTAGTTAACTGATTATTCAACCATAAATAACTCGTGCATGTTAGGTCTGAGAGTTACCTAGTTGAAATTGGATTTCAAAGGCAGTGTACTATCAATTGTATAATCATCCAAATTATACAAGTGGTGCATACAGTCAGAGAAAGGCCCTTGATGGATTGTGTACTTGTGGATGGGGATTTCCCTAATTAATAAGGGATAATTATCAAAGGAAATAGTGCAAGGAAATAGGGACTTACGTAAGAAAAAATTGGTTAATTATTGGCCTAGGCTTGTCTAGGAAGCAGTGAGATAGATAAAGATAGTGCAGAGGTTTCTTAGGCTTCATAAAAGCATTGTAATCTTATCATATTTTCATACTAATGTAGTATACAGATAGCAGGGTTTTTTAGCTATTATTTTCCCCAATAAATAATTGTATAATGTATTGATTGAATTCTTTCTCTTTCATTCTTCGTGATTTAGTGGTCATTTATTGTTTCCGCAATTGGTAGAGTGGATTCAATTCTATTGTTTTAGAAAATTACAATTAGCAGTTTGAATCTACATGGATTTTCTACACTTTGGAGCTTTCTCCTTTCTTGTTTTTTTCCCATTCAATTATTAGATATTTTTAATTCTTTGGATTTTTCTAAAACTAAATGGATGGTGATCCATCTCAGGTCATGGTGTATGGGGACTAGTTCTCTTTTAAAAGACTAATCAAAGAGGGGTCCTCTAGCCAAGAAGGATTTAAATTATATGGACTGGGAGATTTTGTGGGAAAAGGCTCTAGGTCTAGGATGATTGGGACATGATTAGAGTCTCCACCCATAGAATTCCATTTTTTAATATTAAGACTAGATTTAAGGAGAGCTTTAGAGATGAGAAAATGTTCAAGCTATTTTGCAACTTTAGCAGAACTAGAGTGATTGTTTGACCAAGTTGGAAAGATTTTTGTAGGAAGAATATCACAAAGGTTTAAATCATCTAGGAGTTCAACGAGGATATGATAGAGGGCTAGTTTGGCAAAGGGTCCACATATCTCAAAGTTCCCAAGTGTAAAATTCTTGTCGCACCAATAAGGATCCTACATGAGCTGAAGATAAGGAGCTTGGTAAAGGATTCCAAAAAATGTTTTCTCATATGCATAAGGTTTATACAAGTTGATATTGAGAAATAACATATCCAAATTTGAAGAGGAGATATCCACAACAAGTCCTTATTTGATCGACCAAGATGTGTGAAGTTGAATGGATTTGGTATTCCATCCAAAAATAAGACAATTGCATCAACCATTAACATCAATGGCTAAAAAATTCAAATCAGGAAGAACAAACCTCAGAAGTTTTATGGAATTGTCATTTTTTACCATAGATTCCCATAAGGAAATGGATGTCGAGAGAGTGCATATCAACAAGTTATTTTATAGCCATTTTTCTCATACGGTTAGTAAAGCCCCAATAGTTCAAGGAGAGAAATTTGATTTTGAACCCTTGGGAGGGCCATTTGTTCTAAGTTCCCTATGAATGGAATATTATTTTCATGTATGAATTTTGATGGGAGATATGGAATTTTCCTTGGAGAGCTGGGATTTCCATCCTCGAGTGTCTTTTTTATGCAGAGGATTTGGAGGGGATCCCAATCCTCATAGTTCAACCTGGATAAGATAATCAAGGGATTTATGGGGAGGGTCAGTGGAGGATAAATGAGATGAACGAATAAAGTAATGAGGCATTGAGGGAGGAGGAGGAGGAGCAGATGAGGGGTCAAAGGGGAGAGAAGGGAGAGGGAGCCAATAAGGGGGGGAACTAGAAAGGAGGGAGAGGAGGGTATCCAAGGAAAGAGGAAGGTGAGAGGAAAGGTCAGCTAGGTGTTTGAGAGGGAAAATAAGAGAGTAAGAGATTTAGGAACAATGAGCCAAATCAAAAGCATGAAAAATAGTCGAAAAACCTTTAGAGACTAAATACTTCAAGGGAGAAGAGGACGACATACCTAAAGAGGAAGAGATATCCATATTTGGAGAGATAATCTTCGAGGACGATGCAAGTAGCCCCATTTGTTTTGGTGGAACCAATAAGTCCTTGTCTGTGGTGAAATTTGGCCTCGCTTGAGAATCCTTTGACCTCTCAACTTTAGCTACTTGCAACCCTTTGTCCTAACCAGTGGCATGCCGCAATCATTTTTTTAGAGAAGGTGTCTCAAGAGGGCTATTTGGTGTAACCGTGAGGATATCTTCTTTCTGCATCCATTTTTTCGCTTATTATTTCCAATTTTACAACCCTTACTTAGGGGACCATGTTCATAACAACAATAACATTTAAAGGGTATTTCCTCATAATTAATGGCTTGATGATTCATGACGTCCCCTACACTGATTGAAATTTATTTCGTGAGTCCCTGCGAGAGATTGAGACCCACCAAAATTTGAGCTATGACCTATACCCATGAGTCTGCTTGACGATGAAGTTCACATCATAGTAAAACCCCATCATGTTCCCATCCTCCTTGAAAATACTCAAACAAAAATGTTAGTAGGAGATCATGTAGATGAGCCCAAATGGATATGATTTCCAATTTCTATTCTCTTGCATTAAAATTGACTAGGCACTTCATGAAAAGGGCTTGTGTGCCCCATGAACATTTTCTTGCTATCAATTTCACAACATCTCTTCCGATGAAGTAATCCACCCCATCCATCCCTTTTCCAATATCATGCAACGAGGTGAGTAACCAAGGATTTTCTTGAAGTTTTCTTCCATCCATCTCTGGAGAAAGGCCATTGACACTCATATGCTTCTGAAATGACCAACCACCATTGATTTTTCAATGCCCTGGATATCATTTAGTTGCACATGATCTCCAAGTGTTAGGGTACTATAATATAGGAATCAAAGTGTGGTTGCCTCTTACTATTCATCTTGCGGTTATGTTTGTCAATTTTAGCCTATGAGTCACTAAATTTCAAGTCTAAAGGGTCCCTATAAATATTTGTGTAAAAAAGTAGTCTATTAGCCTTAATTTGAATTTTTAATGTCATGAATGGTCCATGAGGATTCATCATTAAAAATTATTAATCATGAGTGGTTAAAGCTATTATAAGTCAGCTGAGGAGGTCATTTCAGTCATATGAGTCATTTAGAGTTAGTTATGAAGTCAGACAGTGTCATGTCCTACTCATGATTGTAAAAGTACCATCTCATGTCATCATTCAAAACCACCATCATGACAATAAAAGAGTTTTGATTGGCATAACATTAAAAAAATTTTGAACCTATCTCATTCTCCCTCGTATGTGATTCATTCTGAACTCTGGAGCAGTGTCAAGATGCAATATATTTTAAGAAGCCGAAGGGGAACATTTAAATCTCATGGAAAACAATATGTTGCGCAAGTTGGATTCAATTATCTTGAAGGTCTGAAGGTATTGAAATTTTTTTTTCAAGAGTTCTACACCATCACACTATCATTCCAAACATACCCATTTTCTCTTCTTTTTCTGGGAAAATTTTGCAACCATATCAACCATGGAGGTCTGCCACACTCTGCTATGAATTTGTTGTGAAATTGATTGTTTTTGTCATCATTTTTAGAATAATTTTCTAACCAAATGGAAATTAATTTTGAAAATTTGAAAGAGGTTTCTTCCAATCATGGACTATCGAACAAAAACCTCCTTCTATTTCTACATAGGTGTCATATATTGGAATATTAAAATGCATCTTTACAATATATTTTTTAGGTTTTGTAATATCATGTTTTAGTTATGATGTTTGGGTGTCGATCGTGAGGAGCTGGAGAGGAATATTTGGAAACTGGGAGAGTTGTACCTCAAGGACACTCTCATCTACAAAAACCTCCCTCATTTTTGTAATATTTTTCAGGATTCAGGATATATGAGCTCATCTTTGAACCCTATTTTTTCCATAAATTCGGTCCCCTTTGTTGTGCAAATGTTTTGCAAGTAGAGACTAATCATTTTGGAGGCCTACATGCATGAAAGGAAGAATATAGTGGGTCCTACTTCAAAATAACTCCATTTTCAAGATAAACATCAACTTGAGTTTATCCGGAACATCCTATAAGCATGTTGAGTTGGAAGCCACATTGTTGCGCAACTATATCACACATCCCTATTTTTTCATTTTTATATTTCAGGACCTTCTTGAATTATATTAATGATCGTGATAGGTATGGATGTATGGATAAGAGTGATTTTATGAAACTTGATGTTGCTAAGTTTTTATAAAACTTTAAGTCATGATGTTTCCAAAATAAGATTGTATCGACCTTCTTAGTAGATAGAAGATACATTGTATTTGGTATTTTTATTTTCCATGCAAGAAATTATTCCTAATTGTATTTAAGAGGAAAAATACATGACAAAATGGTTCGGTTGGATTTAGATTGTAAGAGACTAAGGCTATTTTGTATTTGTATTTTCTTTTCCAAATGAATAGAAGAAGGTGAATTTTGTCTGAACATGGATTCTTGTGTCATGCTTTACTTGTTTTTTTCCCTTCGTGATTCACATATAATTTTTTTTAGAACTATTTTCAAATATAGTTTAATATTGTATAAGCTCTTCCTTCTCATTTGAAATAAATCTATTTCAGAAGTCATGGATTTTCTTTGTTTAGTTTTCATTTTTTCATAAGTGTTATTGTTCTTCTATGGTGAATATGCCATACATATATAGTTTGATGCTCATTTTTTCATTTTTATCCTACCCATTTATCCTTCTACTATAATAAACTTTCGATAATCACTAGTACATTTTCCTATATTTCCCCTATCAAAAACTACATTATGCCCCTTATATTCATTTGGATATGTAACTCTGATCCAAAATAGTTCTCAACCTCTGCACCCAATTTCAAAAATTAAATCAAAAATCAATTTCTAATCATTCGTAGCTAGCCTAAACCCCAAATCTAGCAGTCATCAAGGTGATTGATAGCATGAGATCGTGAGAGAGCACTCTCCAAGGCTAGGAGGCTAGACCTTAGCCTATAAGTGGTTTGTGGTTATGCCTATGATCCTTTTGTAGCCTAGAGGTTAATCACATGGTACTAGCACCAGCCACCAGGCAAGACTCCTCCAAATTTCATTTAATGCATTTATGTTTTTCCCTATGTGACTGACCGATAGAAGGAACCTATGAGAATGACATCCATGAACGGAAAACCTCCCCTCTATGGATAAGAAACTAGTTGATGAAGTTGGGAAACGACGAGGAGGCATAAAAAAGTGAATGGTCCAATCTAGGTTGAATGTAACTCGTGGTAGGAGGGGATTCTTGGAGCATTGAAAAGGGAGTTTTGGACGTGGTGACGGAAAGGTATCAGAACAGTGAAAAATCCTACAAGGTGGTCGAAGTCATCAACTATGACAACAATATGTATCGATATGTTGACATGTAACCCTAGACCAAATCTATAGCAGAGAGGAAGGTGAAAGCGAGAAAAGTAGTGGGATTTGACTATATATCAACCCCCTCTTGATCCTTTGAGAAATCCACCATATTGTCATATATATCTTCATAGTAAGGGTTGGGAGAAGAAAAAAATGTAGAGAGGAATCCATAATATTTGAACAACCTCACATCTACTATGTAGGGATGAAGCCATTTCCAAGAGCCCATATATCCATAACACATTGTATTATGTGTTTTATTTTTCCATGAATTACATACTAAATGGTTGAGAGGCACACCAATGTGCTGAAATAAATAAGCATATTAGATACCAAAACTATAGCCATGTAATGAATTTTAATATATAAATACATAGAAATATAAATGAAATAAAATAATTATGAATCAATATAATTGAAATTATTAATGAGATGGAATATGTGAACATGAAAAGGAAAATAGGTGACTTGTTTTCATTGGATTTTTTCAATGTCTATTATTTTCTCCTCAAATTGACATTAAACAACTCGGTTGTAATAAATCTTAATAGTAAGCCTCTAAATGACATTGGAATTCAAATTTGTAACCTATGAATAGTTGTTTTGTCTTTCTACAAATCCAAGAGTGGAAGAAAATATAATAAAGGAAATCTCATTATGGCAAGTGTTGGAGGCAAAGATAAACAAATAAAATGGCATCATGCTAAGTGTAATATTCAAAAACATGAACTATTGAAACTAAATGCAATTCCAATTCCCATATTGACAAGAATTGTAGTGCTCATAACACATTAATTCAAGTGGTTATTCACAAAGGCAATGTGTCTAAGCTTCTTTAGGAAGCTTTCATTAAGTGACACATAAAATAGTGTATACACTAATATGGTGGTAATATATTTATCTATGTGCATGTTATGTGATGGATTTAATGTTGTGGAAGGATACATTATGGAACAATATGTTCTAATAGAAAATATATAAGAGAAAACTAGATTAGAAATTATTTTAGTCTTTAGGTGCCAAATGAAAGAATTATGAACCTATCCTCATTAACAAACCAAGCTTTGGAAGTGAGGACATTAATGAGTTATTGAAAATATTTCTCTTCTTTTAACATTTTATTATTTTTCATCCTTTACAAATCACAAGTGATTTGAAAATTTTACATTTTTTTAAAGGTGTTTTATGAATTACCCTTCTAATATAGGTTTAAACCCCTTGCAAGACCTGGGAAGGGTTCAATTTTGATTGTTGTAAGTCAGAAGAGTGTAATTGCATTATCACGTCAAATGTACCAATGGAGTTTGTGAAGGAATTGTCATGTTGGGGTGGGGATATTATCAAAGTATACAATGTTGATTCATCCAAATTTTTCCATCTTTATGTATGCTAGGCCTCGTAAGGATGGAAAGTGAGACATGTTATCATTACATTTGGAATCTATATGTTAAAACATATTTATACTTTTGTATGAATCTCTTCTATTAAAAGAGTTTAAAATATGTGTGGAAATTGCTAAACTCAATATTATTCATATTAACTCTTTTAAACTCTAATAACTCTTATATTATTTTTCCCAAGTTCTACGAGGGCTCCCTTCAGACCAAAGCTTCCCTTAAATTCCTTTAGATGGCCTTGCCCAAATATATATGTTGGCATATTTTATTTTATTTTTTTTAAGTCCAAGTTCTATTCATATGGAGAAAAAGGAGTACATTAGTCCAAACAGAAAACATGTGGTCTCACCCCAACCAGTTTTGTTGACCAAAATTTTCACCAGGTGACAAAAATAAAATAAAAAAGAAACAAAGGACATCATCCATAAATGATAGGGTCAGAGGCACCAAAATACAGATAGGACATAAAAAACACTAGAAAGCATACTAGTCGTTCAATGTAATAGAAGCAGGGTTGTCCGAGGTTGTTCTTGGAGGAGGTGGGGGATAGAAGTTGCATTAGATGTGCCCTTCGAAGTGCGCCAGCAAAGTCTCTAGCTTTTCCACTTTCTCTGTTAGGTGGTTTTTTCCTCGCCAGACCACCACCAATCTCTCCTTTACTTGCACAAAAATTAGTGCATCCTATCCAGTATAGCCATCAACTCAACATGCTCCTCCCGACGAACTCACTCCATTGTGTTGACCCGTTCCATCAGAATTTGAATTGTTGACTGTAATTTTTCCAAGCAACAGTCTTGGATGCCCTACGTGGCATTAGCTTCAGCACCATGTCGTCTAGTCCCTCGATTCCCAATTCCGCCCCATTGTCTACCACCCCGTCTCTGAGACTTCTGAACCCTCACACCTCCACCACCACTGGAACCCCGCTTGCCACCACCATGACCCCCATGCACACCCACACCATCTAGCCAAGAGTGACCGATGGTCTTTCCACCCCGGTGAGATGCAACAACCACAATTTCCATGTCTTCCTCGCCCATAGAGTTGGGCATGCTCAGAGAGGATGAATGCCTGTGCCACAAAGAGGGCTTCATGTTGCATGAAAGAGGAGGGCCAACACACACAAGAGAAACATATCAAACCACCCAGAATTCCAAAACATCGGACCCCCTTCACACCAATCACTACACTAAAATACACCTGCAACAAGAGCACATGATATCGAGGAAGAGAAGAAAATTGAGACCACGCCCCAAGTGTCGACCATCTAGGTTGTTGTGCACGACTTTCGTCAGGATGGAAACCACCAAACACCTAATTTTCCTAGCCAAAACCACCCACCAAGCCAACAGAAACCACAATTACCATGCCAAGCGCCAAAAGTTTGGAAATTGGCTAAGACTCTCTTCCACACCCCACAGAGCTTCCTACTTTGATGCTTTCGACCATAGATGTCGACCAAAACGTCTAGACTTACCATAAGTCATAGAGAATTGAAATATAATACGCATCTTATTCCAGCCTCCAAGCCTTGCAAGCATAGAAAATATCAGAGATGTCGTGGAGAAAAATGAAAATTAGTGCACTACACTAGAAGTCACCAAGATCGAATACACACAATTTGTCAATGCCAAGAAACCTTCAGCGACGCTTCCTCTTTCTCACTAGAGACCACTCAGGAGTCCAGCACTAGACCAGATTGAAGACACAAATGCCAGGTTCCTTCATCTTCCCTCTTAATACCCATGTGCCACCCCCGAACTCCAATGCGTTGTAATGGCTCACACGCTCTGACTTAACTTCGAAAGTACACCTCACATAATAACCGTTAGGGTGAAGGGACCGGGAGGGCCATCCCCACCCCCATGCCACTTGTGCTCACTCATGAGGCACATACACCATGTGCACCAGTGTACTCACCCCCATCGGGGAAGTGTCTACCTCCTCAAAAATTCTTCACAGGTAAACCAAGTGATTATTTTGGAAGGAGGGGGGCTAGTCTTAAGCAATTTCCTGACCCTAAAGCTCACTGCCCCAATTCGCTAGTTTGTATGCGACCTTGTTTCTTTCCCTATCAACGTGTTATATTATCACATAATCGAAAAAAGAGATTCTGGACTGTATGTGTTCCCATATCAGCTCCAAACGACAACTCTTTATTACCTTTTCCAAAGGATATTTGTTAATAAGACGCTAGAGCATAGATATAGAAATCTAAGAGTCTCTAGTTACTTGCAGCTTTGAGGCTCCTAGTTCCATTGCTTCCTACAAGAATTTTTCCCAAGCAAGGTACTCAACCACATTGTTTGTGTTGTGGCCACAGGATGCTACATAGAACTTGACCACCTGCCCTTTGTCATTTTAGATAATTCCCCTAAGACCAGCTGGTTCAAGGTTCCATTTTTAGGAACCATCAGAATTTATCTTAAGGAATCCATGTGGAGGACAAGTGAATGCACCTAAGGAGGCATGTTTAGGCTCTAAGCGATGAGAGGGTCTAGAGTAAAAGGACTCCTTCAGGATGTCCAATGCAATCAAGATGGTGCATTCCCGACCCTACATCCTACAATCCTCATCTGACCAATGCAAAATAGATAGGGTTCCCTTGAGGTTACAGAGATGAATCTTCCAGACATTGGTGGGGTGGAACTCTTTAAAGTGGAAGAATGTATATTTATGTCTTTCCAAATGTTCCATAGGATGAATCCCTGTAAGAGTCTCCATTCTCTATTAATAATGGTATTTTTAAATAGTGCCCATCTCCATGTGTTTAATGACTCCGTAGGCTATTGACTGACCGGTCAGAAACTCCAAAAACCTCTAAGTACCACCCCCAGACTTTTGCACCTTTGGGAAGAAGTTAGGAGATGGTTAGCCGTTTCCTACTCATTACAACATAAAGGATAGCATGACGGTCCATTGAAGCCCTTTTTTCATATTTTATCCCACGTGAGAATATTACCTTGTATTTTTGTCCATAAGAATAATGATACTTTGGGCCAGACACGAGAGTACCAGATCCTTTTCCATAAGGTTCTGGCTCCAAGTCTCTAGAAGAGGATAACATTGAGTAAGCCTCCTTAAGGGTGAACATACCTTAATGTCGATATCCCCATCACAATCTATTAGGCTCTCCATTGTTCAGAATAGGGCACTGACGTAGGATTTTAAGGTGGGCTTCCTATTCTAGTGGAGGGTCTTGTGGATGCCATCTTTTAGAAGATTTCCATTCCCACCACTTTGATACTGAAAGGGGATCATGCCAGAAATCTTGAACGTAATCCACACAAATCTAGGAGGTGAATGCCTGGAGACTCACAAATGTCTCATCTTGATCTAATCTATGGTATTGCATCCAACAGTCACTCCATAATTTAGCTTTAAATCTATTGTGAATTTCCCAGAAGCCATGATCCAAAATGAGGTTGTGTTGCGCCTTGGATCAGTTCCAAATCGAGGATCCATTTGGGAGGTTCTGATGGAGTTGAAGGGGATTTTTCCAGTCCTCAATCCCATATTTGGAAGCCTAAATTTTCTTCCATAGCTCATGCCTGCCTTGGATCCAACTCCACCACACCTTCCCACTGAGGGCCTAAGATAATATCTCTGAATCCTTCATGTCAAGGCCACCGTGGGTCTTTGGTTTGCATAACTTATTCCAAGCCACCAAGGCCCATTTGTGGCCAATCTGTGACCCCAACCATAGAAATTTGTGGAACTTTGTTGTCATTTATTTTTAAATTCTGCTAGGGGCCAGAATAACTAATAGTTGGTATAAGGGGATAGCCTTAAGGACTAATTTTAAGAGAACCAATCGTCCAACTGATTTCAAGACCCATAAAGTATAGCTCGAGAGTTTCTTATGTATGCGAGATAAAACTTCCTTCTAAGTGGATTCTTGAGGGATTTGGGCACAAGGGGAGCTCCAAGGTAGGTATTGGGGAGTTTCCCAATTCTAAACCCCAAAGTTCTAGAAATGTCATTTTGCACTCTAGGGTGGATATTGAAGAAGAAAATATATGATTTTTCACCTTTTATCAGGGTACTAGAGGCCTTTTTGAAGGGTTTCCATAATAGATCCTAGTTGTTTTCCCTCTTTTAATGTTGGCTTCCCAAATAACATATTATCATCCACAAATTTTTGGATGGTTAGCAGTGGAATCATTAAAAGATTCAGATACCTGAAAGGTATCGAGATTCCATCACTTCCTTGATAAGGCGGCCCAATCCTTCAACAGTTATAATGAATAGGAAAGGGGATATAGGGTCCCCCTGTCTAAGACCTCTTGATCCTCGAAAGGGGTGGGAGGGAACCCCATTCACAAGGACTGAATAGAACGAAGATGAGATCAGGGATTTAACCCACCCAATCCATGCTAGGGAGAAACCAAAAGCAACTAGATTTGACAACAAAAAATTCTAGTTCAACCGATCATAAGCTTTAGAGAGGTCTAGTTTCATGATCATACATGGATTTCAGGAAGATGATAAGGTGTGCACTATCTCATGAGAAACCAGAATCTCGTCTATGATCTGTCGTCCTTCCACGAAACTGATCTGTTCTGGTCCTATGATAACCTAAAATAATGTTTTGAGCCTCCAAACCAAGATTCCTGAGAGAATATTATAAATTACTTTTCAAAAAACTATTCGCTTGAACCTGCTAGGGTCTAGAGAAACACCCTTTTTTGGGATGAGCACGAGAAATTTTGCATTCAACCTCAACCATATCCATTGGGACCAACAATAATATTCTACGTGCTCCAAAATCTCCATTCCAAGGAACTTCCATCCAGCCTTGAATAATTAAGAGGTGAAACAATCAAGGCCCGGGGCTTTGTTTGACAAAAGAGCCCTAACCACCTCCTCCACTTATGCTAGGGATATTTCTCACATGAGGGCCTCATTTTGATATTCAGTAATTAGGTGGGGGATATGTTGTTGGATTTTTAAGGTTGCTACACTTTTGTCCACATATGGATAAGTGAATAAAGATTGAAATTGGTTGATCATCTCTTCATAGTTTTCCTCATGGCGCACTAGCCAATGGCCTTCAGGACTATTGAGAGAGAAGATACAGTTGAAGTTTCAATGTTGCAACATAGTCTATGGAAGAATTTTGTATTTCTATCCCCTTCTTTGAGCCATTGAACTCTATATTTTTTTTTCCACAAAGTTTCCTCCCACTTCCTCCTCTACTCTAAGTTTGTTAAAAGTTTCCCCTCCCGGTCTATATGATCCTTAGTGTGTTCGTCCAAGATGATCTATTGTTGAAGAGATCTCATGGCTTCCTCAAGGCGTCACTTCTCACAATGAATATTTACAAACTCATATTTGTTCCATTCTTCAATTCTCCCTTTGAGTTCTTTGAGTTTAAGTTGGAAGGTTTCCATTGGATTTAGACCTTTGACATTGGTTTCATCCCACCATTCTTCCATTTTGGGCAAGATATCTGAGTTCTCTAGCCAGAAAGATTCAAATTGGAATGACCTGTTACAAGGGACCATTCTCAAGTCTATCTCCAAACATATCGACCAGTGGTTTGATTCCATGCACGGGAGGATCTCCGCCTAGAAAAATAGATCCCACAGAAGAATATTTTTAGAGAGAAGAAAGCGATCCAAATTTTAGGCTATTTGGAATTTACCTCCTCATCAATTTTTCCAAGTAAAGGCCTTGTTTTTTAACTCAAATTATTCCATTCCCTAGTCTTGGATAGTTTCCTAGAAGGCCACATATATATGATCCAATCGTCTAATGCCTCCTTTTTTCTTGTTGAGGTCCTTTATGAGATTAAAGTCCCCATCCACAATCCAATTAGTTTCCCCCACGAGCTCCGTAAGGTTCTACAAGCCCACAAGAAATTTTTCTTTCAATCCTCACATGGTATGGCCGCAAACCCCTGTCAACCAAACCTTCCCCAAAGATATGAGACATTAAAATTGGCCCAAGAGGGAGTGGGGGTTAGCCACCCAATGCCCGAATGAAATAGATCTGGGGTCCCAGAGGATACTTAGGCCCCCTACACTGCATGTTGCATCCAAATCCATAAATTCTGTCAGTGGCCAAATTTTGCTAACAATGTACTTTATTCTTTCCTGCGTCACTTTTGTTTCTTGCAGAATAATTATGCCCGGCTTCTCTTTCTGAATTCTTTCCTTGAGGTACCTCAACTTCCCTTTCGAGTTCAGGCCTCAAATATTCCGTGATATCAGCTTCATTGACAGGGGGGATGGAGAGATCGTTGGTAATACTCTGTTAGGATGTTTGTTTCCTTGATTTAATCAATATTACCCCTACTTCTTGTATCACCTCCCATGTTGGTCTTCTTCCCCTCTTCGCGGACCCCAATATTAGATCAGATCGATGAGAGGGTGGATCTTCATATGAAGGCATTAAGGCCAATTGATTATGGGGTTTCACTAAGGCTTGATGTTTCTCCCAATATTTAAAATTTTGGTGGAACTGACCTAGCTCATCTTTATGGATTTATGTTGTTCCATCCTTCGCCTAGTTGCAAAGGTGGGCTACCATGACTCTCTCGTTTGATTTTAGTTGTTCTAGTTTCACATATTTCTCCAAAGCTTGGCGGACTTGGGTGAGGACTTGAAGGATTCCTTGTTATTAAATTGGGCCTCTAGAGTCTTTCGCTTTCTCGATTTTTTACCCTTTGCAGCTTCCAGACCATATTCCACTCCCATTTTTGTGTGGGTTTGAAGTGTTACCCTTGGTTTATCTCTATGTTCTGGCTCTGATGGCTCAGCCAGCTCGAAGAGGATGGAAAATCAGTTTCATTGAGAATTTAGAGGGGGTTTTTGTGAGCTAGTATTTGTGCAGCTAGAGGCTATGTTTGGGGTTTCAATCGAGCGAATGGAGGATGCCTGCATGGGCTTTACTTGTCCTGAAAGGTGGGGGTGGGGGGCTTTGTTCGGAGGGGGGCATCATCACCAAACTTCTTGGAATCCAACCAGGGCACGAGATGGCATAGTGGCCTGGGCTTATTGTGTGAAGTCATGAAAAATATGGCCATACTCATGGAATAATCTACAATTGAACAACACATGTTCATAGTCTAGTGGTTGGGACCAGGTCTCAAGCTCATATTCGATTTCCATGAATTCTGAAAGAGGTTGATAGATGTTCATATACACACAGATGTGTTCATATGAAGATAATTGTCTGCGGTGCATGATATCTGAGAGCTAGAAAAATTTTCCTATGGAGTTTCCTATGAGTTTCAGTATATCTAGCTCCTATAAGTCCTCTGGGAGGAAGTACAAGCGAAGACAAATCGGAGCAGGTAGGAACGTTTCCTTGTCTGGATTGTAGCAACGTTCCCAATGCCTCATGAATAAGCCAAAATTATTCATGAAATAAGGGCCATTATCTAGGATCATTTTCTAGTCATTCATATCTTCAAAAATTACTATGAAGAAACCCTTAGCCCTGAGGTGAAGGTCGAAGGGAACTTCAGGTTGCCACTTTAACTGGATCTAGTGAAGGATGTCAGCTTCCCTCGGTCATATGCCCATAAAATTGCATATAATTGCATGTTCTGGCATGAACTGGTGTGATTATTCAAGGTGGTTACTAGGATTACCACCTTGGGGTTTTTGTTCAATTTTTTCAAGTAGTGGCCCTTCATGTGCACCTTCCATTGTGCCCCAAGTGTTGGTGTCTCTAGATGGTCGCTTTTTTGTGGACTAGAGGTGGGCGTAGGGGTCTACGAAGACCTGGCAGTACCAGTGAGAACAAATTTAAAGGAGGGGGTGGATCCCCCTCCCCCCAGAGGTCCCATCTGTGGATCACTCATCCTCAAGCAAATCAACTAGGATGACGCCTACGACAGAAGTGAGAAGAGGAGGATATTTTTTCAAGGATTATGGTTTCACTGAAAACCCTAACTCATGATTCTACAAGTATGTGCTTAAGTGCAGAGTTCAACTATATATGCTGGCATATTTAGTTGTCAAGAAATAAAGCAATTTTTCAGATGAGACGTCCATCAGCACATAATATTGCCTTTAAATCTCTTTCCTCCTACTTTTAATTATATAAACCCACCTTGGACCACTCATTGGAACCACAAGAATTAGCCTGGCTAAATCCGTGGCCCTTTCCTAAGTGTCCTACTCCCCCAAAAAATATTCAGAGATCAAGCCAAATTGGATCCTTCGCTTGTCACGGGAGGGATTGGAAAACTGGATAAACAAGGAAAAGGAATGGAATTTAAAGTTTAATGGAGCATCAAAAGGAAATATCGGGGTGTCATGTGGGGGAGGTGTTATCATTAACCCTGAAATAACGATAGTAGATACGTATACTTGGGGACTAGGCAAGAAAACAAACAATCAAGCTAAGGCATATGGTATTTTCTTTGGACTCATCATAGCTAAACAAAGAGGGATCAGGGTCATGAAAATCCTGGGGGATTGCCTCATCATTATAAAACACATGGCCAACAATATTTCTTCTCATAATAACAAGCTAAACCAAATTATGGAAACAATTAAAGGGCTTAGCCGAAAATTTGAAAAAGTACACTTCTACCACATTCTAAGAAGACTTAACCAGGAGGCAGACGCCCAAGCAAATCAAGCTTGTCAAAGAGAAGAGTGCATGAGGCAGGTAAATGAAATTTAATATCACTACCCTATTCCCTAGTTATGATGTTTGAAAGTAACTGGATATGGTCAAAGGTACCCCCTCTTAATAGGAACAAAAGCACTTTGAAAGGGAAGGTAAGGACAAAGTGGGACCTTTTCATCCCTAGGTAATAAATCATGGCTCTCCTTTTGACACCCCCCCCTCTCATCCTTTTCTTTGCTCCTTTGATGGACTCATCTTCCTAGTTCCCCTTCCGTCTCCTTTTTCCCCTTCCAACCTATATCCACCTCCCCTTTCCTAGTCCCCGCACCCTCCATACCCACATCTCCTTTCCACTTCCCAAACCCCTCATACTCCATCCTCACTCCCCCTCACACCTCAGCCTAAAGACACGTGGAAAAATGTGTAAGGGTATCTGTATGGTAAACCTATGTGACTCGTGCAATATCGTAAAGTAGGTAGTGGCACTAGAAAATAATTGTGCAGGACACATGGCAGATTAGGTTCAAGCGTGAGAAGGCTTGGATATTATCCCAGAGTTCAATTTTGTCGCATGTACTAGCTAATTAGAAAAATGTGATCAACCTCTAAGAAAGAAACTCAATTAATTATGTTATGTTCGATCAAATGGTTCGCGTGAGGGGGAGTTAATTTTCCATAGAACAAGGTCGTTTCTTGCATAGAAGCAATCATGAGAGATCTTTGGGACCCTGGAGGTAAAAACCCACTCGCCAACTTCAATTTGTGCTATAAATTAAGTACTTGTATCCTAATTCTCTTTCATGAGAAGGTCGAGGCCTTGCACTTGGGTGGCAGCTGGTTTCATGGATTTGAGAGGGATTTTTGAGGAAATTGTGAAGTTGCAATTTGGATATGGGAGGTATGTTTGGTCTCTGTATGTTTGGGAAATAATTTGTGATACTGAAGTTGATAGGGTGCATACTTTAAATTTGAAGTTGGGCTCGAGAGATATTGGCAGAAGGCTTAGTGTGAAGTGTTTCCTACCTTGGATGGTCCTTCTGGCTTCAGCCTGGAATTTCGAGTCTGTGGGAATTTTCTGGCACAAGATTATCTGTCGTCGAGAATGGGTGTGGGAATTGGGTGTAATTATGGGGTGAGCGAGAGAAATATTCTAAGAATTGGATCTTTTGATGGTGGAACACCTGTAAATTTGATCTCTGAGCTGTATTTTCACCTTGAGAAAGGAAAAATGGAACTTGAGCACTGGGGATTTCAGCGCAAGAGATTTAGGAAAAGGATTTGTAGATCTGAAAGGGTTCCTCCCTTAGCTGCATTTGCACCTCAAATGTGAACTCCTTGCGAAAGAGAACACTTTGAGATAAGAAGGGGACTGGCAGAGATGAAGAGGAATTTTCAGATGCAACATGAGGAGGCATGTTGACTAGACGAGAGAAATGTGGAGAACCAGAAAATCAGAGAATTGGAGGATGAAATACACACTCTCCACATCTAGATAGAGGTTCTTGAAATCCATCTTGTCGATAAAAAGGTCATCACTGAAGAAGAGTCAACTAGAATAGACCAGAACAAGTTTTTTGATCCTAATGGTTAATTTACTGTTAATTTTATATGTGCAATTATAAATGTGTTTTGTTGCTCGCCAATACTGTAGATTATATAGTATAAACTCGGCAATATCGATGTTGAATTTTGTAATTTTGAATAGAAACTGGGTCAGTCTTGCAACAGAGGAAATCAACTTGCCCAATTTTTGGCAATGCTCTGAATTGTAATCATCCGATATTTGTCATAATCTGGATGTGGATTAATATAATACCATTATTCTTTTATGTTAAAAAAACTCTTATATTCTTTTTACATTTGTAATTAAAAAAATAAAAATAAAAACTCACTTTCGGAAAATAAAAACAAAAATAGATAAAATAAATGTTCATAGTAACTAATAAAACAATGTTCGATGGAATTATTTTTCTATGAAGGAATTGAAGTGAGAATCCTTTGAAAAAACTGAAAACCACCCAATTTGATATATCAAGTAAGTTTTTGAATTTCTTTCCACCCTCAGAAAAAAAAAAAATACATTATGAGAGACTAATCATTGTCTTTGTTCCTTGTCGATTAAGTTGTCCATTTTTTTTTTCAGTTTTGATAGGCTTGTGTCAAAGATGCTTGAAGTTCAAGAGTAGATTCTATGAAGCGAATTGGAATTGGAAGGCGGTGGTGGTAAGTTGCAACCACTTAAGTATCATGTGTGCATTCATGTGACTCATGTGTGAGGGGATGTATCCAAATTTAATATATTTATTCAATCAATTCAATCACCCTAAATATTTAGGGTACTTCTTATTTAGGGAATGTGAATGCCACCCCCCTCCCCCCCCCCCCCCCCAAAAAAAAAAAAAACATGCTTCTGATTTAAGAAAAATACTGATAAATGATTAATATTAATAGGTTAAGAATGCATGTAATATGTTTTTTATTAAAGCTATTGATACACAGTTATATAAAATATATTAAGAATTTGTATTGTATGAAAAAAAGAGTTGAATACTTATTATTGTAATTGATTGATAAATAATTTGAAATTTATAATATTTTAAAAATATATATATGTGTGACAGAATGAATGAGAGAGAAATTTAATGTTAGATATATATATATATATATATATATATATATATATATATATATATATATATATATATATATATATATAACATTAATACATTTATACCAATTATACCAATTATATAATTTAATTTTTATTTTTATTAATATAAGTTAAAACTTCAATTTTAATTATTGTTTTAAATAATTATAATTATATAATTGATTAAAAAAATATCATCTTATTAATATTTTTATAGATATATTTCAAAATATTTCAAAAATAATTAGAGAGGTCGTGGATTTAGAGGATATTAAACTCTAGAAAAAATCCATGGTTGAAGAAGTGATGTCCCACTAGCACAACTAGTTGAGGATGGGCCTCATCAGCAAGGCGACCCGGGATCAAAAATCACGGGGGGTGGTTGTGCCCTATGCTAGGGGGAGGAGACATGCTAAAAAATCTAGTCGTGACTCCTCAAGCCATAGGTCAAGCTTGGAGGATCACAGAAAACTTGATAAACAAACATAAAAACCATGGTTGAAGAAATAAAAAACTTGGCTAAGATTGTGGCTTGGGATCTAGTTGATTTTTCAAAAGGATATTGGTAGAAATCAAATGTTTAAGAAGAAGTTTAATGTAGAAGGTAAAGTGGAGAAATACAAAGCTTGGTTAATAGCAAATGGTTATCCCAAGTAGAGGGAATTGGTTTTGGTGAAGCATTTTCCTCGTGTTGCTAAAGTAACTTCTATTAGATTTCTTTTATTTTTATTGTTGATTCTTTTGATCTTGACATAGAGAAGATGGATGTCCAGATAACATTCCTATATGGGGATATTGAAAAATAAATCTACATGAAACAACCAGACTTTGCAGTGAAGGGAAAGGAACAGCTAGTTTGCGAGATGAAAATGTTTGGATATTGGTTAAAACAATCTCCAAGGATGTGGTATCAAAAGTTTGATACTTATATGTTGGGACTTGGTTTTACAAAGAGAAAAATGGACCATTTTCTATATTTCAAATTATTTGATCATTTTATTTACATAGCCTTGTATGTGGCTGATAAGTTGCTATGATTCAAAAAGGAAATCATCAAGGATGGGAAAATTCAATTATCTAAATTTGACATGAAATATCTTAGTGCTACCAAATTTATTTTGGGCATGGAAATTTAAGGTTATTGGGAAAATGTAGGAAAACTTTAATTGAATCAAAGGATAGATGTCAAAACAATATTGTAAAGGTTTAATATGTTGGAATGTAAATTAATCAAGGTGGTTATTCATGTACGTAAAAATTTATATATAGATCAATGTCTGCATAAACATAAAGAGAAAGAGGACATGAGACATGATGTTGTTGGAAATTTGGTGTATGCAATGGTTTTTACTAGACCAAACATTGTGCATGAAATAAGAGTCTTGAGAAGATGTATGTCAAAACTAAGGAAGGAACATTGGAAAATTGTAAAGAGTGCTTCTAGGTATTTATGTTGCACTACATATTATGGAATTTACTACTGTGGAAGACCATGATCAGATAGAGTGTTGAACATACATGGATTTTGTTGATATATATTGGGTTGAAGATGTGGATCACAAGACATCTACAAGTGCATGTGTTTAACCTGTTTGAAGGAGAAATTGATTGGATAAGAAAGAGACATTATGTAGTCTCACTCGCAACTACATAAGTTGAGTACATGGAAAACACTCATGAAAGCAAGGAAGTTTTCATGGTTATAAAGATTTTTTTCAAGTATTAGGTTTGTAAAAAAATTTGTTGGATTAGATTATGAAATTTAGGGTGCAATTGTATTAGAAAAGATCCTAGCTTATGGTTATAACATAAAGCATGTTGGTGTGTAATAGCATTTTGTGATAGACATGGTTGAAGACAAGAAGGTGTTGTCGATGAAGATTTACATTTTGAAGAGTTGCAAGTATTAATAATATTTCTTAGTGTAGAGAAGCAATGATCATTGCTACCATGAATTGTTGTTCATATAATCATGTATGCCCCATTATGCAAAGAAAAACTCAAGTGGGAGAATCTTGGGTATGTATTATATTCTTTACACGACTAGCATTGATCCAAGTGGATCCAAAAAGACTCAAATTTCAAAGTCCTCAAATCTCAACAACGTTGGCATCAAGCTGTAGATCTCATCATCATGAACCCAATGACACGGATGGCACCTCAATTGGAGTATGTATGACTATTTTATGACCAGCAGAAGTTTGCAAGTGGTGAGGGGATGTGGGACCTACTTTTCTTATGTGGAAATTGACTGGCCAATAAGCTACTAACACATGGCACATTAGCATTGGCTCCTAGCCCTGCTCAAAAATACAAACAAAAAATATCAAAGTAATAAAAAATTAAATAATAATAAAAAAGGGGTTATTATAAACAAAATGTTTATTATTAACCATATATTTTGGACTTATTTAAAATCAATGAATATGTTTAATGGACCAAAGAACTAAGATTTGAGCCATATTAAATGGCATAAGGGCAGGTCATACAACAGGTTGTTACATAATATAAGGTATGGATGAATGGTTCAATGAGGAGCATACATAACATCTAGTTTAAATGGTGGCGATATTAAAAATGTTGAACCACTCAAATGACACACTATTTTAATGAGGTTGACAGGAGTCAAACCCGCCCCGACCGGTCCATCGACGACCCCAAAATATTAACTGTTGAACAAACCAAAAATTGGTCCAATAAAAACACCAACATCAATTCAAATAATGTGCTAAATAAAATAATGGAATTCCAAATATGGATAGGCTGCAGGGTTGGAACCCCGACCTGCCCCCACATAATAGGTGCCTCTACCAACATCCAAACGAGCATACTTTGTGATGTCTACCCACCACAACTGATTTAATTCTCAGACAATTGTGCAACTAGGGATAGAGACAAAATAACAAATTTGTATAGAACCCAACGCTGAGCAGGAAAGAAGGCTGAGGTAGCAGAACCATGACTGGCATGAATAATGAGGAGGTGGAACCATGAAGTGAAGGAATCTATTAGATTCCCCCATAGCCAAATTTTGAAGTGTTAGAGATATGCCAAATTTATACTCAGATTACTCATAATTTCACCAATATTCTAATGGTGTTGTCATTTTTTTGATATGAGTAGTGAATTTTCCAGAGATAGATTGTTTAGGAAGAACAATGAAGGTGGAACCATGACACAATAATTTGTATGGAATTTGAAAGATTCCTTGGATGCCTGAAATTGATAGTTCAAAACCAGGCCGACTCGATGCTCATGTTTCTCAGTTGTTTGCAGTCAATGAAATGGTGTGATCAGTTTCTTCATCTGAGCAGACTAATTTCAGTTAGCCCGTAGAATAGAATATTTGAGATTCTCAAGGAGCCCGAATTTGATCGAGTCATAAAGGGGTCGATATTATACTAATATTTCATGGTTTTTTGCAAGGAATGTGATGGTGCATGTCATTTCTTCATCCGAGTGACCAATTTTCAAGTCATACCCAAACTTGGAGGTATAATATGCATTGTTGCCTATCTTCATTTGATTTTTGTTGAGATGATGATTTGAATTTGAGATACATGTATGCCACTTTGTGAAAGAATCATTGTAGCTAGTTTATGTGAGAGATTGTTCCTTTGTCCTGCTATAGGAGAAATTTTATGAGTGAGATTTATTATAGGAGAACGTCTTGTGGAGATATATGACACTCTAGTTAAGGGGGTTCATCCTTTTATTGACAAATGTTACATCATGTACTCATCATCATCTTGCAAAAATTAATGAAGCGACCTCCCCACTCTTGAGACCGGGCCCGAACACGTAGCTCACATTGGGTGAACTCTATTATCAAGTTGTGTGTTTTCTTTGATTTGATGGTTGTCATTATTTTTCCTACTCTTTAAAGTATGGACATGTGTTTTTTCATACTCTTTCATATGCAATTCTGCTAACATCATAGAATTAAAAGATATTGGTTAATTTTGGTAGTTGATAGAATTCAAATCAAGTTTGGTCTCGGAGTGGTCTTCTTTTTGATGCAAATTTCAAGTGTAAATGATAACCATAGATTGAATATGCAACAATAAGGAAAATGGAGGTTCAAAAATATCTCTAAGAGGACCTCCTCGGGATGGAACACATGGTAGATATAATGTATGCACATTATGAGGAGAAAATGGAAAAATATGAACAAGAGAAAGAGAGAGAAGAGGATGATGCTCCATCTCCATCTTCAGGTAAATATTCTTCTTCTTCATCCTCTTCTCATCATTCAAATAAGGAGATAAATTAGATTATTCAAGCACAGAATTTTGAATTGAGTATATTTCTACAAGAAGCACAAGAGGAGAAGTAGATATTGCAACTTCAATTATGATCCATGGAAGAGGCCTTGGAAAATTTGAAGTGAAACGACGGCTTTTTGAAGCCATCATCACCTACTTTAGAATCAAAAACTGAGGCAAACAATGTTGATAGTTTTTCAGTTTCATTTTCACATGATGTTATTTCTGTTGGAAGCCTTGAGGTACCCCTTTCAGGAACCAACATTAGATTTCTTACCAATATGGGGTATAAAGGAGGATGACTTGGTGTTAATGGTCAAGGAATGACTCAACCATTGGAGGTTTTAAAAAGACCTCGGTTTGAAGGATTGGAGTACATTTAAGGAGAGTGTTAGAAGGAAGCAGAAGCAAGGGGTTCTTCAGACAAAGAATCCAAGTCATTGTCAAAACCATCGAAGAAAAAGGATGTTGAAAACACATCACAATATCTCTGTGACTGTGACCATTACATAAGAATATTTAAGGCAATATATTCTCACCAGATTCACATCAGAGACAACCATGCAAGGTATAAAAGGTCTTGGCATTCTAATGTTCATTTTTATTATAATAATATTGAAAATGGTGAACAAAATTTGTGGCATTAAAAACCATGTATTTTTTGTGGCTTATATAACCATGTATTTATTGAGTTTTGGAAGAGAATGGAAATAAGGAAAAGAACAAGACATGTAGACCCTTATCCACATCAGGGAAGGAATAAGGTTGAACAGGTATGGAGGAAGAAGAATTTTTGCAGTTGTTGCAATAGGCATGGAAATCATAGAGGCACATGTTGGGAGTTCCATCCAGAGCAATGACCGAAGGACCAGAAATAACTTGTCAGTGAAGTAAATCAACAATAAATCCAGCTACAGGAAGAGATCCCATCAACCTGGTTGGGTAAGAGATGGGTACAATTTTTAAGTAGTTGAGCATAGACACATTTTGTAAATCACATGTTGTGAAATAATTGTAAAAGTGATGAATTTTTTTCCATCACTTATGAATTCAACATGATGATGTTTTTGGCATTTTGTTGATAATTTGGGCATTGGTTTATGTTATGATTCTAATATAAACTTGACCAAAGAAGTGTGTTCTAAATCCTTCGAAAGTATGGGGTTTTCTTGGGTCATGTTTGGTCTTGTAAGGGAATTTAACATGTATTTTGAAATTTGTACTACAATTTTGCATATGATACATGTGTTAGTTCATCACTTATGGCTCCAAAGTACAAAGGTGAAGGAGAAGGAAGTGTGGCATGTTAGGGCACTTGTTGTTCAGATGCGGGAGAATAATAGATTACAGTAAAATTTATGATTTTGGAGGACCAAAAGAACCTTAGTAGGGAGGAATGATCCAAGTGGCTCCAGAAAGGAACAAATTTCAAATTTTTTGAATCTCAACAACATTGACATCAATATGTAGAGCTCATCATCACGAACCCAATGACGCGAATGACACCTCAATAAGAGTCTGTATGACTATTTTATGACCATTATAATTTTTCAAGTCGTAAGGGGATGTGGGATCTGCTTTGCTTATATGGAAATTTATTGGCCAATAAATCAATGACACATGGCACATTAGCATTGGCTCCTAACCCTATACAAAAAGACAAATAAAAAATATTAAAATAACCAAAAATTAAATAATGATAAAAAAATGTTATTATAAACAAAATGGTTATTATTAACCATATGTTTTTGGGCATATTTAAAATAAAATAATATATTTAATGGACCAAAAAACTAAGATTTGAGCCATATTAAATGGTAAAGGGATATATCATACGACAGGCTATCACATAATATAAGGTATGGATGAATGGTTCAATGCATAGCATACAAAGCATATAGTTTAAATGGTAGCAAGCTTTAAAATGTTGTGACCATATATAACATATGGTTGTTGATCCACTCAAACGACACACTATTTTAATGAGGCTCGAGAGTGTCAAACCCACCCCAGTCGGTCTGCCAATGGCCCAAAAATATTAACCATCGACCAAACCAAACGTTGGTCCAATAAAAACACCAACGTCAATCTAAATAAAATAATGGAATGAAAAATGTGGATAGGTCGCGGGGTTGGAACCCCAACCTATCCCCAAATAATAGGTTCCTCTATCAACAGGCCAACGAGCCTAATTTGTGATGTTCGCTCTCCACAAGTGATTTAATTCTAAGATAATTTTGTGACTGGGGACAGGCATGAAACAACGAGCATGTGCAGAACCCAACACTGAGAAGGCATGAAGGCTGAGGCAGCAGAACCATGACTAGCACACAGACCAAGGAAGTAGAACCATGAACTGAAGGAATCTCTTAGATTCCCTTGGAGCCAAATTTTGAAGGTGTAAAAAATATGTCAACTTTATACTCATATTACTCATAATTTCGTGAGGAGTCTGATGGCACAGATGGTTTTCTGATCTGAGTAGCGAATTTTCCAGACATGTTGTTGAGGGCAGAACCATGAAGGTGGAACCTTGACGTAGAAATTTGCTCTGCATGGAATCTGAAATATTTCCTGGAGGTCGAAAATTGATAGTTTCAGAACCAGGTCAACTTTATACTCTTATTTCTCATTTTATGGGTGAGTGTTCTTATAGGAGAATGTAACCTGGAGAGACATGTCACTCTAGTTAAGGGGGTTCATTATTGTATTGGTAGAGATTACATCATGTATTCATCATCATCTTGTAGTAATTAATGAAGCAGTCTCCCCACTCTTGACACCAGACTCGGAGACGTAGCCCACACTAGCTGAACTTCATTATCAAGTTGTGTGTGTTCTTTGATTTGATGACTTTCCTTATGTTTCCTCTTCTTTAAAGTATGCACATGTAGGTTTTCATGCTCTTTCACATGAATTGCTAACATCACATAAGTAAAAGAGCTTGGTTAATTCTGGTAACTGAGAGAATCTGGATCAAGCATCATGCACAATTTATATGCTTGGTGTAGTGGGCAAAGAGCCCTTAAAAAGAATTGGATAGTTTTTTGCTTTTTTTTTTGTGGTTTTCCACATAACTTTTGTTTTTGGCAGTTTTGTGGCATGAATTTGTTTAGCCCATGGTTTTATAATTTTGGGTAAGGAATTAGGGTTTTAATCTAATATGGGTCAACAAATTAGGATTTTGGATGTTGTGGGATTGTATATATTGTACTGTAAATGATGAAGTCGGTTGATGATGTAAGTTAGAGGTGCAACTCTAAATTTTGTTCTTTTGCTTGGTTAAGGGTTTCTAGGGTAATGTTTTTAGTATTATGTGTGATTGCAATTGTTTACTTTTATATTTAAAAAGAATCTATGCATATTTTGATTTAATGTAAAGGTTTAAAACTTACACCCTAATATAGAAAGGGTTTGAAGAAGTAAGACGTAGCTCTAAATAGTTGTCCAATTCAAAGGTCACTTTCTTAGGATTTGAATAGGGTATACTTCTAGTTTCCTTGCAATGAGTGGGTATAGTAATATATGTACCATGAGAAGTGAAAGTAGTACTTATTTATCATGGTGCTTCCCATTTGGAAATCAGATAGATAGTTTGGGAGGGTTTGTCTTTAGGGTGGTGGAAAATTGAACAAGTTGTACCAAGAGGAGCTTCAACCATAGAAGTAATTGATTCATGTTGAGCATGTAGTTAACACAACATTTCAAAAGGAGCTTGAGTAGATTGAGCATGGTGACTCTACAATCCATGAAATTATTTGATCTTTAGAAAATTTTGGATATAATGATCAACCACTCTATGAAATGCGACAAGGGTGACTGATCTTAACTCAAATTTCACATTTATGTCGTGCTTGAATTTTACCATGGTCGGACTTGTCATTTCCCCTAACCTTACTAACACTTTCTCTTTCCCTTTGTTCATATTCACGCGTTTCTCTTCTTCCTATTGGATGGTTCTTAGTTACCAGGTTGCCTTTGGGTAGAGGTTAAATTTTGGATAGGTTGGAAGGAGGAGATAAGGCTCATGATTTAACATGTGGTGAAGAAAAAGGATGAATATTGGTCCATTTTGAAGTCAAAATCAGCCATACCAAAAATCTTGTGGTCAAGTTAGAGAGGTTCAAAGTAGCCATGATAGGAGCATGAACACTTCCAAGTAGTGGATTACTCCCTAAAACATTGACCATGCCACTAATACAGGTGGATATTGGTGGCCACCTTCCTATTCCACCTATATAGTTTCATTAGTTTTCCTTTTACAATTTTTAGCAATTTTTGGGTCCTAAACTTCAAGAGAAATTTTGACCCCCTAAACAGTGTTTTTTTTAGGTTCTTTGCAGTCCCATAGCCAAAGGCATGGGACTAGAGCACAACCTATAGTCCTCGGAGATATATTTCCAACAAGGTGTCATTCGCACCAAACAGAGATAATATGACCAAGTTACGACCCCGGGAAGTTGGTTGCGCAACTAACCCCAACAGGGCCCATAAACTCTTGGTGTTACATCTCCTCGAGGTTAGGGTTTTGGTTGTTTAGGGTTTTATCTTATTGTTAAATAATAAAAAGACCTTTGAGACTCATTGTAACACAGTTGAGAGGCATGTATCCACCACATCTCTTCTCCGAGATAAGCTACATTTGTCAAAGCTAGTTTCTTTCAATTATGTCTATAAGCATTTTTAGTATTTAATATTAATGAAATGCAATATTATTTATGTTTCATATCTGTATTTGTGATTATATATGTATTATATTTCATTCCTTATTAAATTTTGGATCAGTGGTATCAGAGCAGTATGTTCGTTCTATGTTTTTTTTCTTTGCATGTCCCCAACGAGATCAGGGTATAAGGAGTTAGGGCTCGATCTGGTTGAACCCTTGCAAGATCAACATCACAAACCTCAACAACCTCCCATGGCGGGTGAAAAGAAAGATGAGGGAGTAGGACATCCTATCAAAATATTTCTTGAAGAATCCCTCGAGTGACAGAGGAACAAATGATGGACAAATTTGCTCAGATCCTACAGTAGATGCCTACAAATGACACATATTCATCCAAAAGTCACTATGGAGGTGCCACTCCCTTCAAGGTACAAGTAAACTTCGAAATTCATGTAACTGAAGGCAAGATAGATGTAGACGGCGTATATAGATGGTTGAATTTTATGGAAGGGTATTTTTCGGTGCATGATTTATCTGTGTTAGAAAATTAAATACTACAGAGCAATGAAACACATAAAATATGTGGAAAACACAAGCACACAAAACACATAAAACCAGAGAGACACAGATATATGTAGTTCACCTAGTTTGGGCTACGTCCACCCCGAATAGCCAGTCCTTCCTTTATATTATCTAGCAAAATGAAGAGACATAACCTACAGCAAATCCGTTGTAATATCCTATGTTCTCTCTCATAGTCTCCCTCTCTGTTTCTCTCTCCAAGAGTACACACATAATACATAGCCACAATACAATACCCTCATAAAAAGAGAGGGGTTTTCTTCTAGGGAAAAAATCTTAAACTAAACATAACTTCTTTCGTCAGATCATCCGCCTAATGAACGGCCTAGATTGACTAGAAATTACTATACTTTTACAAGGCAATTTTACATTTGTTTTTAGCTTCGGGGGCGCTGCCCCCCCCTGGCGGTTAATTTACGGGCAGCGTTGCTGCCCCATTTAAGGTACAGGGGTCCAATGCTGTGATACAAAGTAAACAAGATAATCAGGCTCCACACCCAACAATCTCCCACTTGGAGACTGATTGTAGCAACTCCACCGCTGCTTCATTTGCTGGACAATGACTCCTCTTTGGACCTAGCTGTTTCTCATCTTCATCGTCATTCTTTAAGAACAATTGAAACTGAGCACATTCTCAGTTTCTCCCTGGTTACAACTTTTGTTAGCATATCTGCAGGATTCTGGCTAGTGTGTATCTTTTCCAGCTTCAACTCTCCATCTTCCAATACTGACCGTATGAAATGGTACTTGAGACGTATGTGTTTAGTCCTGGAATGAAATTTTGAGTTCTTTGCAAGATGAATGGAACTTTAGCTATCACTGTATAGCGTGCCCATATCATGCTTCTTACCCAATTCATCCATAAACCTTTGTAACCAAATCATTTCTTTACTAGCCTCTGTAGCAGCAACATACTCTGCTTCTGTTGTTGAAAGTGCAACAACACTTTGGATTTTTGAAACCCAACTAAAAGTTGTTCCACCTACAGTAAATACATATCTTGTAGTGCTCCTCCTGTTATCTCTGTCACCTGCCATATCTGCATCAACATATCCCTGTAGAGAAATGTTTTAACCTCCAAAGCATAATGCTTGATTTGTGGTACCTCTCAAATATCTGAGAATCCATTTTACTACCATCCAATGTTCTTTTCCTGGATTATTCATGTACCTGCTTACAACTCCCACTGCATGTGCAATATTAGGCCTTGTGCAAACCATTGTATACATTAAGCTTCCAACTGCTGATGCGTATGGAACTTTAGACATATAATCCATGTCTTCTTGGGTCTTTGGGCACATCTCCTTACTAAGTTTTAAATGGTTAGCAAAAGGTGTACTAACTGGTTTTGCATTCTGCATATTAAATCTTTTCAACACCTTTTGTATGTACTCATTCTAAGACAGTGTTAATTTGCGATTTTTCCTATCTCTAGTTATTCTCATACCAAGGATTTGTTTTGCACCTCCCAAATCCTTCATTGCAAATGAATTTGCCAATTTTCTTTTGAGCACATTTATTTCCTGCATGTTAGACCCTGCAACAAGCATGTCATCTACATACAATAAAAATATAATATAGTTTCCATCATTTTGCCTTTTCAGATAAACACAATGATCAAAGTGACATCTAGGATAACCTTGTTCAGACATAAACTTGTCAAATTTTAGATACCATTTCCTTGGAGCCTGTTTTAAGCCATACAATCTCTTATTTAACCTACACACTAATTTTTCTTTCCCTTTGACCTGATATCCTTCTGGCTGCTCCATATAGATCTCTTGCTCCAAATCTCCATGTAGAAATGTTGTATTTACATCTAACTGTTCAAGATGTAAATCTTCCGCTGCTAAAAGACTTAAAATAGTTTTGATTGAAGTCATATTAACAACAAGAGAAAATATTTCATCAAAATCAATACCTTTCTTCTATGCAAACCCCTTCACCACAAGTCTAGCTTTGTACCTCTGTTTTCCTCCATCTTCTTCCTTCAGCCTGTAAACCCATTTATTTTGTAATTTAGTTTTACTTGCAGGCAACCTGACTAAGTCCCAAGTCTGGTTATGCATTAAGGAGTCCATCTCTTCTTCCATGGCAAGCTCCCACTTCTTCCTGCTTTCAACCTACATTTCTTCTTCATAACATTCAGATTCACCAGAATCAGTCAACAATAAATAATATAATGACAGAGAGTATCGTTCAGGGGGTCTACTTATCCTAGTGGATCTTCTAACACCACTTTCAGGTGTTTGAGGTGTATGTTGTTGTTGTGGTGGTTGCTACTGCTGTGGTTTTTTATTATTATTATTTTCAGGCACCTTTACCTTTTCTGTGATCTCATCAAGAACTGTGTATTCTCTGTTTTCTTTTCCCTGTTTCTTTTCCTGCAACTGATTCTTATACAATACCTTTTCATTGAATATTACATCTCTGCTCCTAATGATTTTGTGATTTTCATCATCATATAAGCGATAACCAAAATCATTAACACCATATCCAATAAAGGTACATTTCTTTGATTTTGCCTCAAGCTTGGTTCTGTTTTCTTTATTAATATGGACAAAGGCCTCACAACCAAAAGGCTTTAAAAAAGAGTAGTTTACCTTTTTACTTGTCCATGCTTCCTCTGGAATACCACCATCCAAGGAACTTGAAGGCCCTCCATTTATTAGATAAACAACAGTATCTATAGCATCTACCCAAAATTGTAAAGGAAATCCTGCATGAAATCTCATGCACCTTGCACGCTCCATGATTGTTCTATTCATTCTTTCTAACACACCATTTTCTTGTGGTGTTCTTGGAACTATCTTCTCTCTGCGAATTCCATGCTCTAAACAGTACCTATCAAACTCTTTGCTGCAATATTCACCTCCATTGTCTAATCTGAGACACTTTAACTTCTTTCCTGTCTCAACCTCAACCAAAGCTTTCCATTTATTGAAAGTATCAAATACATCAGATTTATTTTGAATACAATAAATCCAAGTTTTTCTAGTTGCATCATCAATAAACGTAACATAATAGCGAGAGCCACCGAGAGATGATACCTGAGTAGGTACCCATATATCTGTATGCACAAGCTCCAATTTTTCACTCTTCTTTTCTTTCCCAACTCTGAGAAATCTGACTCTCTTTTTTCTTCCATAAATGCAATTTTCACAGAAATCCAAATCAACATTCTTCAAACCTGGCACCAAATTTCTTGAGTGAATAATCTTCATCCCCTTCTCACTCACGTGTCCAAGCCTATGATGCCATAATGTTGCATCTGCTCCTTTGGATGTTAAAGCATTAATAGAATTAGAAATACCATTGCATAAATACAATGTACCAACCTTTTCGCCTTTTGCTATTACCATGGCTCCTTTGGTGACCTTCCAAGCTTTATCTGTGAAATTTGTCACACAACCTTCACCGCCTAACTGCCCTGTTGAAATCAGATTTTTCTTTAGATCTGGAACATGCCTTACCTCCTTTAATAGACATTGGTTTCCATTCTGTTGTTTTACAAGAACTTTACCCATTCCAACAATTTTACAGGGTTTATCATCACCCAAACGAACTTGTCCAAAATCTCCTTGAACATAGTCATGAAATTATTTCTTATCAGGTGTGGCATGGAATGAAGCCTCTGAATCTACAACCCAAGAATTAGTAACATTTTCGAAAGAAAGAATCAAAGCATCTTGTAACACATCCCCTGTCACATTTGCTTCATGATTTTTTTCTTGTTGTGTGTCTCCTTCTTTTCCCTTATGAGATCTACAGTCTTTCTTTAGGTGTCTTTTCTTTCCACATTTCCAGCACACTATCCCCGATCTGGACTTGGATCTACCTTTCCTTGATTTACAGCGATATCTTGAGCTCTTTCCTCTTTCCATTCTCCTTCCCCTAGACTCTGCACTCAAAGCATTACCCGATGTCTCACCATAGATTTTCCATCTCATTTCCTCGCTAAGGATAGCACCAACAATATCATCAAACTTTAAAGTACTATATCCAGAGACAGAGTTACTAATGGCCATTACTAAACCATTCCAACTCTCTGGCAATGAGCACAAGAATAACAAAGCTCTAACTTCATCATCAAATTTTACCCCTATAGAACTTAAATGATTGGTAACTGTATTAAAATCATTTAAATGGTTTGCAATAGATCCACCTTCCGACATCTTCATATTAAATAGTCGTTTCATAAGAAATACCTTGTTTGAGGCCGAGGGTTTTTCATATAGTTTCGCCAATGTCTGCATCAAACCCTCTGTTTTTGTTTTCTTCGAAATATTGAAGGCAACTGATGCTGCAAGGCACAATCATACTATTCCTAGTGCCTTTCTATCGAGAATGTTCCATTCTGTGTCTGTCATGGCCACCGACTTCTTTGCTTTTCCACTCAATGGTAGGTACAAATCTTTCTGATACAGATAATCTTCCATCTGCATCTTCCATAGTGGGAAGTTTTGGCCGTTAAATTTCTCAACCCTAAACTTACCATCTTTTGCCATTGCTCCCACTCGAACCAGGAACCCTTCTTTCCTGCGAGTTTATCAGCCAAATATACCTTCGGCTCTGATACCAGTTGTTAGAAAAGTAAATATTACAGAGCAATGAAACACATAAATTATGTGGAAAACACAAGCACACAAAACACATAAAACCAGAGAGACACAGATATACGTGGTTCACCCAGTTTGGGCTACGTCCACCCCAAACAACCAGTCCTTCCTTTATATTATCCAGCAAAATGAAGAGACACAACCTATAGCAGATCCACTGAAATATCCTATGTTCTCTCTCACAGTCTCCCTCTATGTTTCTCTCTTCGAGAGTACACACATAATACACAGCCGCAATACAATACCCTCATACAAAGAGAGGGGTTTCCTTCTAGGGAAAAAAACCCTAAACTAAACACAACTTCTACCGACAGATCATCCGCCTAATGAACGGCCTAGATTGACTAGAAATTACTATAATTTTACCAGGCAATTTTACATCTGTTTTTAGCTTCGTGGGCGCTGCCCCCGAAACCCCTCGCCGGGGGGGGGCTCCATAAAGTCGTTGCCGCCCCCCTTGGACCCCCCATGACAGCGATTAATTTACGGGCGGCATTGCCGCCCCATTTAAGGTACAGGGGTCCAATGTTGTGATACAAAGTAAACAAGATAATCAGGCTCCACACCCAACAATTTGATCAAGAAAATATTACATTTTCACTCCTCAAATCCCCCCCCCCCCCCCCCCCATGTCAAATATTGGTGGGAAACCTACTGTGAACAGAGGGACGAGGAAGAACCCTCACTTTTTTTACCAGCACCGACTTGGAATTAATTCCAAGATAGCTTCAAGGAACAATATTACCCCTTGGGGAGCTATGTGGACAAGTACATCCAATGGAACACACTATGATAGCAAATGGATCAAGATGTGCACAAGCCGATGAATTTGTTCCATACCCTGCGCACAAAGTTGGGTATTAAATATTCGGAGAAAAATTTGGTACTCAAGTACCGCAATTGTTTGCACGGATACATTCAAGAGGAAATGGAGTTCCTCGACATTTCCTCACTTGGTCATATAAAATTACTTGTTAATGTTGTGCTAGTTTCATTTCAGATATAAACATTTCTTTGCATTTTTTTACTTATGCTTCATGAGTTTGTTTAAGAGCATGCGATTGGAAAACAGTGTACTTAGTGAAATTATGAGTTTGTCATAAGCTTAAAAAGCATAATTTTTAATGACAGAAAAAAATCAATAGTAAACACAGCAAGCACATATAACAGAGCTTAACACAAAAAATTTTGATAAAGGAGTTCACCCCTCCTGGGCTACATCTCCTTGGTCCAGCTTCATAGTGTGACCTTTGTATTAGCTTCAAGTGTGCTCAAATTGTTGTTACAAGCTTCAGAACCTCTTGGAACTTGTTCCAATGAGCTTATAACATCATAATCCCCCAAAAATGACTATTTATTTGTTGTATTTGGACTCTAGATGCTCTAGCAATGACCCCAACACCTGGCCCTAGCCTTCAAAAATATTCAAATGTACTAAAACACCTGTATTTCACCTTTTCTACCTCTGCAACCTGCTCCATTGAGTTCCTAGCATGCAAATTAGCCAGTAATGACTTTTACTAAGCTCAGTTTGGTCAAAAATTGAGTGATTTATAACCAAAATTGTTTTTGCCATAATTTCTCCTCCAAAACTGGAGACACTTCCAGTTAGATTTCTAAATTTATAAATACCGCAAAACTTGGCACGCCTCCTAATTTTCTTCCAACATAAACGTTGAGGTTAATTAGCACTTAAGTAGGATTAACGGTGGATAAACACGTATTAAATATTAAACGTGGTTTATGCAATAATGATGGTTTAACATCATAAAACCACATTTAATATTAATTAAGCATGATTTGAAAATCCGTCGGATTTTTTTTGGCACCTGATCGCGCGTTGTCGGTCACATGGGGAGGGGGGTGGTCCCCTCTAGCCCCCAAATGATCGGCTATGTAACTTCAAATAAATGTGGAAGATGATATGGGTAAGAACTACCCCGAAGTGGAGACGGTAATGAGCGCAATTTGTAGGTGGGAGGTTAGGGGTTCGAGCCCCAACTCCACCATATAGTTTTACACCAAGTTATAAGACCCTTCTGTCATATATGTCGACACTGCCAAGTTTAACTCACTCCATATTTGTATAGTGACTCTCCAAACTTAGTCACATTCCTCCGAGTGGGTTTTCAACCTTAGGATATATATATATTTGATATGCCAATTGTAACCCAATGTCAACATTACCATAGAAATAATTCAACCCCCATAGTATAGGAGGTGGCCCACTAGAGAGCACACGTGGCACCCTCTGGTTGGGTTTCACTCCAACCCTAAAAAAAATTCAAATTCCAACTTAGGAAGAATTGAAGGTCATTGGACAATTTTTCTCTTCACTTAACTGATATGGCGAATCTAAAGACGACACTTGTCATATTGTCACTGGATGCAATCTGGAGAATATTCCTGCATTTTCTGACTGTACCTACCACATCAACACTGTACCTGTTCTGCTAATTTTTCTTCCTATTTTGGAAAACGAACAATAGACGATAACGCAGTCATACGAACTCGTATTTTGATGAAACGAGTTGTGTTAGAATCCTGGTAACGTACTCTATCTGGTCGTTCAAGTTTGAAGCAATTTTGAGCACTTTGAATGTTTAGCTAAAAATTGAGCTTTAGATCATTCCCTCCCACTAGAAGCCTTTTGGACCCCAAAATAAATTATCAATTGTTCAGCGAGGGTACAACTCCCTCACTTTTCCAATATCCAACCATTTTTCATTTGAAGGATTTTGACCTTTGAGTCCAACTGTAAGGTATTCAAAATCTCCTCTTCTTGAAGTTTTGATTCTTATGTCAAGTATGAGATCTTGCTAAATTTCATCAAGATATTCTAGCAAGAAATCATCTATTTATGGCAGCTAAACATGCTCTCCTTGATCATCAATCAAAGGAGCCTCAAACAATCTCAAATTCTCAACATTAATAAATTTGCATATAAGGAGGCAAATCTAGCTTAAATGCATTTGTACCAACCATTTCCAAAATTTTAAATGGACTATAACAGATTGGTTTGAGCTTTTTACCTTCCCCTCACAATCTTTATTTTCTTATGTACAACCAAACTTCATCTCCAACTTCGAATTTTTGATCAACCCGATGTTTGTCATGCATTGCCTTGTAGTTGCTTTGACTCTTCTCAAGTTGCTCTTGCATTGTGTAATGTACCATCTGAAATTTCTCAATGAACTTTCTTGCTTTATCTATGTTACTATTTCCATGTATAGCAACATCTTTCTCAAAGATAAAGTCCAATGGAAATCTTGGCAAGTAACCAAAACATGACTCAAATGGAAATGTATTTGTGAAAGAATGTTTTGCCTGGTTGTATGCATGTTGTATGTAGTTTAACTGTTCATCCCAAAACTTGGGATGTTTGCTGTAATAGCCTCTTAGAAGATGAATAACAGTCCTATTTACCACCTCTATTTGACCATCTGTTTGCAGATGAAATTTTGTACTCTTCTTCAACTTTGTATGCATCATGTCCCATAATTTTGACCAAAAATTCCCAACAAATTGAGAATCTCGATCACTTACAATATAAGTAGGAAGACAAAAATGGATCCATACATTTTGAAAGAAAATATTAGCGATTTTTTCAGCTGTAATAGTTTTCTTACATGCCGTCAAAATGCACATTTTTTCTGAATCTATCTACCACAACATACAAATAGTCATGACCTTTCCTTGAGATAGGAAGGCCTCCTACAAAATCCATTGAGATGCTCTCCCAAGGATGAGAAGGAAATGGAAGTGGTGTGTACAAACCAAGCTTCCTATTGCTAGGCTTACTTTTTTCACTTAAAGAAAATCCTCTAATAAAACGAGAAACACTTTCATTCATGCGTGGCCAATAACAATACCTTTACAGATGTGTTAATGTCTTGCCTACACTAAAATTTCCTGCAGTAAATGATGTGTGTGCCTCCCCTATGATATTGTTTCTTTCTCCCTATGGTATACATAACTTTCCCAAGTGATACAAAAAACTATTATGCACATGATAATCTAACTCTTCACTTTGGTTTCCCTTACTCAAGTTCTCATACACATCTTGAAAATCACTATCATTCACATATTGTTCAATGTAACTTTCATGCATAATATAATTGTGCTTGAGAACAATAGTTGAATTTACAATAGGCCTAGAGAGCATATCAGCTACCTTATGGTAGATTCCTTTCTTGTACCTAATAGCCAAGTGAAATTTTTGTAGAAAACCCATCCACCTGAAATGTCTTTATTGCTACAATTTGGACTGTGATTGTAAATACTGCAATGGCTGATGGTCGATATGGATAATGGTTTCTTTTCCCATCAAGTAATGCTTACATTTCTTTACAGTTTTTACCAATGCATATAACTCTTTATCATATGTAGGATATTTAGCAACAGCTCCATTAAAAGTTTCAGAATGAAATGAGATAGGCTTACCATGTTGCATGAGCACTGCTCCCATAGCATAATCACTTGCATCTGTTTGGATTTCAAATGGTTGTCTTAGATCTAGAATTTCTAGTACTGGTGCCGAACTTATCTTTTGTTTTAAAGCATCAAATTCTTTCTGCTGCAAATCTCCCCAATGGAATATTTTCTTTATTCTTGTCAATGCATGTAACGGTGCTGCAATGGAAGAAAAAATAACAATAAATTTCCTCCAATATTGTGCTGCCCCTAAAAAGCTTCTTTCCTCCATAACTATATTAGGCTTGGGCCAATTCAAAATGACCTCAAATTTGGAAGGATCAATCTTCAATTCACCTCCTCCAACTATGTGTCCCAAATATATCAATGAAGTCTTACCAAACTCGCACTTTGACATCTTAAGAAACAATTTCTCTTTTCAAAAAACATCAAGTACCTTGTTCACATGCATGACATGTTCTTCTCTTGATTTGTTGAATATGAGTATGTCATCTAAGTAAAAAATGACAAAGTCATCTAGAAATGGCCTATGTACATCATTCATCACTCTCATAAAAGTAGTTGGTGCATTTGTTAAGCCAAATGGCATAACTAACCACCCATACAATCCTTGTCTAGTCTTGAAAGTGGTTTTCCAAATGTCTTCTTCAGCTATCCTAACTTGATGATAACCACTTCTCAAATATAACTTAGTGAAATACTTTTCATGCTTTAATTGATCAAGAAAATCATCAATTCATGGAAGTGGGTGGCGGTTCTTTATCGTGAATTTGTTCAGTGCACGGATATCGATACACATGCGCCAAGTCTCGTCCTTCTTTAGAACCACAACTATTGGAGAATCACATGGTGAAGTAGATGGGTGTATGATACCTTTGTTCAGCAACTCTTGCATTTGCTTCTTGATTTCCAAACTTTCCATGATTGACATGCATTACATACCAATATTCGGAAGTGGAACATCCTGTTGTAGCTGAATCTCATGTTGAATTCCCCTCTTGGGTGGCAACCCCTTTGGTTCTTGAAACATCTCACCATGCTAACTTACCAAATCAAACAAATCAGATTTCAATTTTTCATCACATCCTTCAAAATATTCATAGTTAACATCTTCCTTTTTCTTGATCATAATAAGCACAAAATTTTTACTTGCATTTACTAGCCTCTTCATTTGCCCCGCATTAACTAAAGAGATATTCAATTTCTTGCGATGAGCTCTCACAATATACTCCACTCCATCTTTGATCAAATGATATTTTTTCTCATGACGGTAGAATACCGCTTTCCTGTCATACAAATATGGACTACCAAAGATAATCCCTAAAATATATTTTAAGTGGTACAACATCTAACTCAACTTCATCAACAAAGTTTGCAGTAATAGAAAATCTGAAAATACATTTCCTTATCACCTGTAAATTTGCATTGTTAACTATCCAACCCAGAGGGTATGGCTTATGAGAGGTACGATTTCAAGGTTCATTTTTTTAACTAAGTCTTCTAAAATCAAGTTTGCTTGTGACCCTGTATCAAATAAGGCATCAATCTTTGTATGATTAGAAATTACTCTAACATGGAATAACTCTATCCTTGTATCCTCATTTGAACTGTTATTGTGACAGTTTGAGGTACTATAACTTGAAATTGCTTATTTTCCTTTGTTAACCATGGCAACTATCTTGCATTCATCTCTTGAATCAAATCCAAGATCTTTTTGTGTGGTGGCAGTCATCTTTTATTTCCCTTTGTTATTTGGTTTCTTTGGTCTTAGTTTGGGATGTAGATTTCAATAGTGAGCTTCATCATGCCCCTCTTTGGAACAATGTTTGCATGATATTTTCTCCCCTTCATGCTTCACACTTGCATTCTTCTTTCCCTTCCATTTTCCTCCTTTCTCTTTTCCCTTACCCTTGAATGACTTCTTCTTACTACCTTCTTCATAAATGTTTTTACCCCTTACTTCAAGATGCATGACTTTCACACATACTTCATCTAATTTATTTGGGTGAAACATGGGAATAGTGTGTTTTAAGTAGGAATGTAGAGTGTGTCTTGTGAATTTAAGTCTACTCCAATAAATAAAGCCCTTTTCCTAAACTCTTGTGTATAATCTTGGACACTTTGACCTTTTAGCCGTCTAAAGTTTTTCCAACTCATTATTGCTTTCTGCTTATACGCTAATGGATAGAATTGCCTTTTAAAGGAAGAAATGAATTCGACCCAAGAAACGGAAATCTTACCATGGATGCGCATTTCCTCTTCTGTATTTGCCTCCCACCAAAATAATGATGCTTGCTCTAGCCTTGATGAAGCCAATTGGATTTTAAAATCGTCTTCTTGCAGATTTTTAATTCTACAATAAAATTCTAATTGACGAATCCAATTATCTAGTTTTTCAGCATTAACTTCTCCATTATATGTAGGAAGTTCAAATTTGATGTCCAACTTGAGTAACGAAGTCTTACCTTTTGTGATCTTGGAATGAGTATGGGTATGATTTTTTGTAGTGGATTTGGAAGTTGAAGATGTGGATGAGGATGGTGATGGTGGTGGTGGAGAAGGAGGTGGTTTTCCACCATTAGATTATAAGCTAGTCTCTTCCTCCTTTTTATTATTTGAAGATTCTTCTTTATGAGGGTGTTTTGAACCTTCTCTAGCTTCCTTTTCCATAAAAGCTTCATACATAAGTTTCACCATCCTTTTCATTTCTTTGAACTCCTTCTTGACATCCTCTTCCTTAGAATGTTCATGAGCTCCTTCATGGCCTAACATTTTGGTTGTTGATTCAAGCTCTATCTCTGTAGCATATATCTCCTCAACCACTTCAGCCTCTTGTGCAATTAATTCCTCTTGTGCTTCAAGTGTTGCCTCTAGTGTTCCTTTGGGTAAGGATGTTGTTATCTCAGCCTTCTTCCTTCTTTTCCTAACTTCTGGACTAGCAATCAGTAGCTTCCCTTATCCTCTCTACAATCTCAATTTTGTAAGCATCAAAAAATTTTCACTATTAAAAACTCTTCAAGTAAAACAAGCAAGAAACCTTGTGCTCTGATACCAACTTGATATGAAATTACTTGATAGTTAATTTTGTGCTAGTTTCATTTCATACATAAACATTCCTTTGCATTGTTTTACTTATCCTTCATGAGTTTGTTTAAGAGCATGTGATTGGAAAACAATGTACTTAGTGAAATTATGAGTTTGTCATAAGATTTAAAAGCATAATTTTAAATGGCAGAACATAAGTAATAGTAAACACAACAAGCACTTATAGAAAAGCTTAACACAAAGAATTTTGATAAAGGAGTTCACCCCTCCTGGGCTACATCTCCTTGGTCCAACTTCATAGTGTGACCTTTGTATTAGCTTCAAGTGTGCTCAAATTTATGTTACAAGCTTCAGAACCTCTTCGAACCTATTCCAATGAGTTTATAACATCATAATCTCCCAAAAATGACTATTTATTTTTTGTATTTGGACTCTGGATGCTCTAGAAATAACCCCAAAACCTATTGGCCCTAGTGTTACACAGCAATTTGTCACTGTCCCTGCAATTCCCCATCCCGCACAATTGGAGGGCTCATTCCGTGACCTGTGAGAAATGACATGACTTGAAATCACTTCCGTGACATCCCTCTGAACATGAGCTTTCATTGCCCTGAAGACAGCTCCTTGTGAAAAACCCTAAAAACACCCCTTTTTGCATTGGCGCGGGTAGCCAGTTCAATACCCGCGCCAATGGGGGAAATCCTTCAAAGACGGCGCGCCAATTGGCGCTCTATCTCAGAGTCACACTTGTGCCAGCCATTTTAAGGAGTGTTTTTTAAAAATAAATGGTGGAAGTTTCATCCTAACCAATTCATAAACTGGTATCTATCTTGAGTTGGGAGGTTTGGCTCCGGATCTCCATGTAGAGGAAGTGGTTTGCCACCTCTCATGGAAGCTTCCTTGAGGATAGGGCCAATCCCATGATTATAGGGATCCCAACTCCTCTTCCTCCATCTATAAAAGCTTGCTCATCTCCTTTGCAAGCTAGTCTCCAAGTTCCCAAGAGCCTTATGCTGCAAGAGCCTTGATTCATTCCCTTAAGGCCAAATCCAAGCAAGGAGATTATTGTTGAGACATCCGGAAAGAGAGGCTTGTTCCATCCCTGACAGGCTTTATCGAGACACGTTCTGCTGACGACCCTCAGAAGGAGAATTCAACGTCAGAGCTATGGTTGTATTCTTCTTTTGATGAATAAATGATAAGCGACTATTGGTTATGGTTCCAATCTTGTTCTTGATGATGATCATGAGTTATGTCTTCTCTGACTGACATATAGTTGTATGCACTGGATTTTACACTTGCATTTGTTTTTTTTCTTGCGTGTGCAGGTGTCCAATCATGGAGATCGTGAGGATTGTGATCTGCCATAGCTAAGGAACGGGAGCGCTACTTTCTATACGAGCAACAGCGTTGGATTCCAGGTAAGCCTTCATCGCTAGTTGGTTTATTTTCAATTAGGAACCTGCACTATAGCATGTGATGATTATTGCTAGACCCGGTCTGGGCTAGTAGGGATCGCCTCTGTCCACAGAGGGGATTTACCTCCACAACACCTAGCCTTCAAAAATATTCAAATGTACTAAAAAACTTGTATATCACATTTTCTGCCTCTGCAACCTACTCCGTTGAGTTCCTAGCATGAAAATTAGCCAGGAATGACTTTTATTGAGCTCATTTTGGTCTAAAATTGAGTCAGTTAT
The DNA here is from genome assembly GCA_034641835.2 of Pinus albicaulis. Taxonomy (NCBI): domain Eukaryota; kingdom Viridiplantae; phylum Streptophyta; class Pinopsida; order Pinales; family Pinaceae; genus Pinus; species Pinus albicaulis. The sequence goes on from CM076570.1 coordinate 1,461,304,855, forward strand.
GAACAAAATTGTTTTTGCCCCAATTTCTCCTCCAAAACTGGAGAGGCTGCCAGTTAGATTTCTAAATTTAGAAATTCCACCAAACTTGGCGCGCCATCGAATTTTCCGCCAACATAAATGTTGAGGTTAATTAACGCTTAAGCAGGATTAGCGGCAGATAAACACGTATTAAATATTAAACGTGGTTTATGCATTAATGACGGTTTAACATCATAAAACCACACTTAAATATTAATTAAGCACGATTTGAAAATATGTCATATTTGTTTTGGCACCTGGTCGCATGTTTTCGAGTCACATGGGGAGGTGGCTGGCCCCCTCCAGCCCCCAAACGGTCATCTATGTAACTTCAAATAAATGCGGAAGATGATATGGGTAAGAACTACCTCGAAGAGGAGATGGTAACGGGTGCGGTTTGTAGGTAGGAGGTCAGGGGTTCGAGCCATAACTCTGCCATATAGTTTTGCGCCAAGTTATAAGACCCTTCCACCATATATGTCGACGTTGCCAAGTTTAACTCACTCCATATTTGTATAGCGGCTCTCCAAACTTGGTCACATTACGCCGAGTGGGTTTTCAACCTTAAGATATATATATATATATATGTGTGTGTGTGTGTGTGTGTGTGTGTGTGATATAAAAATTGTAACCCAATTTCAACATTACCATAACAATAATTCGACCCCCATAGGTTAGGAGGTGGCCCACCAAAGAGGACAAGTGGCGCCCTCTGTTTGGTTTCAGTCCAACCCTAAAAAAAAATTCAAATTACAACTTAGGAAGAATTGAAGGTCATTGGGAAATTTTTCTCCTCACTTAACCCATCTGGAAAATCTGAAGACGACACTTGTCACAGTGTCATTCGTTGCAATCTAGAGAATATTCATGCATTTGCTGATTGTACCTACCACATCAGCAATGTACCTGTTCTGCTAATTTTTTGCCTATTTTGGAAATGAACATCACATGATAACTCAGTCATACGAACTCGGATTTTGATGAAACGAGTTGTGCCAGAGTCCTGGCGATGAACTCTATCAGGTCGTTCATGTTTGAAGCAATTTCAAGAATTTTTAATTTTTAGCTAAAACTTGAGCTTTAGATCACTTGGTGTGGCATATCGATATGCCGCAAAGATCGAGCAGAAATTTAAGTAGAAGAAGAAAGACATTGGATCCATGAATCCTAAGCTAGGGAAAGACTCCCCCAAACCATAAAACAAGGGGAAAATCCAAAGCGGGGCGACTCAAAACAACCCGTTGAAGCAACAACTAAAGAACAACACCACAAAGCAAAAGAAGGACACAGGGAAGTGGTGTGAATTTATTAAAAGCTACACTCACAACACAAGTGAGTGTCAGGCCAAATAGTCATTGGTGGCTGAGTTGAAGGCATCCAAATTAGATGCATGTTCTGATTTTGAGTTTGAACCAGACAAGGGTGATGCAGGAGCATTAGGCTCAGAAATCTCTTTGTATTTTAATAGACTCAAGGGTTTTTTGTTTTCAAGGGAGTTGGTTTCTTATGTGATGTTTTGAGTGATTTTAATGAGAATTAATTAAATATTGTGAGGAATTTTGTAAATATTCTCAAATGTTGGAGAATTATGCTAATTGAGAATTCATAGGGATTGAGAGATTTAGGAATTAATTTAAAATCCTAAATTATAATTGGTTCATGATTTTAGGATGAGAGAGGATCCTTAGGGATTAAGTAGAGATTTTAGGATTAAAGAGGATTCATAGGAAATTGTTTAAAAAATAGAGGATTTGGAACCAGAATTGGTTCTAGAAATATTTGCATAAATTGTAAGCCGCAAAGGAAAAAAAAAAGAATAGAGAGAGAGAATCCCAGGATTTAGATAGATAGGAGTTGTGTTTTTAAGCCTATGGGCAATTTAGAGAAAGGCCACTGATACAGAAGATCAGGCCAGAGGAACAGAGAGAGAGAATCCTAGGATTTAGATAGATAGGAGTTGCATTTGTAAGCCTATGGGAAATTTAGAGAAAAGGCCACTGGTACAGAAGATCAGGCTAGAGGAAGAATTTCCTATGTAATTATTCTATGCTAATACAAAGAACTCAATTTTCTAAGTTCGTATTTCATTTCTGAGTTATATGGTGTGCAGGTGAAATTGATAGAATCAAAGGAAGTCCATCAATTTTATATTGAGCTATAGGATTGATTAAATGTATGAGACTGTGTGTTTAATTGTGATTGTGAGATTGTGTGAATCGATCACAGAATATGGTCCTTCATATTGATGTCAAATTTGTACAACATAGAGGCAAGAAGGCTGAAGTATTGAATTGTAACGAATTAAATTGAGAATTCGAATATATAGGAAGATTACAATTGAATGTAAGGTCGAAGATACTGGGAATCAAGTTTTAGATCTACTAAATCGTTCCCACAAATAGAGAGGAATTGGAATCATATGTTCCAGATGTATATATTGACGAGAAGATTTAAGTTTTAAAACTTAAAGAGGGGCAATAACAAATCTGGAAAATTTAAGGAAAGAAGGTTGTTAGAGTGTGTTGGGGTTTTATTGCAATTATAAATTACAGAGATAGAACTGTTACAAACCCAAAATATTCAATTTCTGAATTGCATGGAACTGGAGAGAAGGAACAGCAGAAACAAAGGTCATAAGTTTGGAACTGGAAGTTAATGGCGAAGTGGAATAGTGAAGATGGGTTTGAAAACCACCAAGGGTTTATCACGCTACTTTGAAAGGGTAAGAAGTATTGAAGAAATTTATGTGATAGACCTGAGGAAGTGACACGTCGCAAAGCAATATCACCTATTTCACGTTATTTTGGAAGGATAATTTGTCGGGCTTAATTTTATGCAATAGCTGTCTGATCAAAGGAGGCAAAGATCTGATGGTGTTTGCATCAGAAGTTGTGTAGAGGTTAACGAAAGGTGTGGACCCGACAGTGAAAAAGGTACGTTTAAAATAGCATAGGTTTAAAACCTTAAGCATCGTGTTTGATGGAATGTGACTGCCATTGGATGGGAAGCAGATATATCACAGGCAAAGATGAATTGACAATTGTTGTGGGACCCAACATATATACGTTGGTAATTATGTTTAACCAAAGTCAAATTCGTAAGATATGAATCATTATAAGGTAGGTATCTTATATGGTTGGAAACATGAATTATGGTAAGGTGAGTTGGTATGCTATGGGCCTGAAGATTTGCTTTGGGGTTTTAACCAAAGTTGAAGTCATAAATATGATTTTCCATAAAGTGGGTTTCGGTATATGGTTTTAACCATCGATTGAAAAGGTAAGCTTCCACTTATGAGATTACCCTATCTGAGATTTAATGGGGTTTTAATTTGAAAATAATTTTATATGTAGAAGTGGGTAAACGCAGCCAAGGCTACATCATTTTGGTATCAAAGCTGGAAAAGATCTTTTGAAAGTTAAATATTTTTTTAATTAAATCAAAATGCATGTCTGATGGGAATAATAAGAGGAGATCAGATTCTAAATCTGGTAAGCATCAGAAATAAAAAGTTGATGTGTAACAGGAAATTTTAGAAATACACGAGAACAACACATTCAAAGTACTATCAATGAAGAGGACAAGGACATGCAAAGATCTTGAAGGTGAGATAATTTTAATCTGGTTTGAAAATTGTGATTGCCGAATTCTGGTTGCAGACAAGATGAAGACAAATATTTTGATGATGATGGCAATGAACCTAATATTTCAGCTAAAGGTTGGATAGGGAGAACAACTAAAGTGTTCTAAAGAGAAGGTGAGTTGAGGATATAAGCCTAGAGAGAGCAAAAGAGAGTGCTCAAGAGGTTCTAGAGATAGAGAACCAGTGCTTGCCAAAAGACCAAGTCCAGAGAGGGGATTGGTGAGGTAAGTGGCAGTAGGGAGAACTTGTTGTTGCAAAGGCTTAGTGCAACTCATAGTGAGTGAGGAGCTCATGAAGAAGATGATCATGGAGGATTAGAGAAGAGGTTCTAAAGAATGCCACAGAGATAAGATGAATGATGAGGATAGAGAAAGAGATATTGCAGTGATGAAAGTACAAATGGAGGTACTAGAGGGATGGCTACAAGAAGAGGAAAACCAGAGAGGAGGATGGATCTTTCCATTGAATGGAAAGAAGGTAATTTGGCACCCATTACAAATGAAGTGGAGGCAAAAGGAGATTGCCTTATGGAAGGAAGAACTCAGATTTTTTGAGTCAAGGATAGAATTTGAGGATTCCACATGAAAATATGTTCAAGGAGAAATGCTTGAAGAAGAAAACGAGACTGAAATGTCTTGTGTTTTTAAAACTAATGAATTGTGCATGATTGTAGGTACATCATAGGATGTTGAAAAAATTTGAAGTTTCTTAAGGAGAAGAAGTTGAATCTGAATTCTGTTCAGAATGATGCTGAAATAGCAAGATCTTAGAAACAAAAGACAAAGGGGTCTCATGGGAATAAACAACAGAGTATTGAAGTAGAGGAAGAGGGGCCATGCTGATGATTGGTCAACAACAAGTGAAGGTATGGAAAGTCGTGTGAAGTTTCCAAATTCTACCCCAATTGAAATTATTGAGTTATATAGAAAGTTAGATCTTCAAAGAAGAGAGTTGGAAAAGCAGAGGATCTATACTCAGGATAAATTGCTGAATGTGAAAGACAAAGAAATTTTCATGAATGACAGTCAGGAAAAAGAGGATAAGGATGTAAGAATGATTCAGAAAATTGAAGAAGTTAATTATTTTGAACCAAAGCAAAGAGACATTCATGAAACAGATGATAAGAAGGAGAGACTAGCTGACAATCTCATGGGGAATTTAAATCAGCATACTGATGTGCTGACAAAGGATTTAGAAGAAAACTCAAAGTAGCATATTGAAATGTTTCCAAAGGAGGAAGAGGCATTTAAACCTTGTATTTTTAATACTGATAATTCATGTCTTAATTATGCAGGAAAAGAAGGACAGCAAATGGAAAATGTCATAGAATTTAATGAAAAGGAAACTATGTTAGCTGAAAACATAGTAAAGGGTCATCATTCTATCACGGTGATTGGCACAATGGAGATAACCCTGGAAGCTGGGAAGAAAGACAGTGAATATTTTTTGAGTCCTGAAAGAGACTTGGAACTGTGAGAAGAATATTTGGTGACTGGATCATCAAATGAGACCATTGGGTATTGTGATTTTGAAATTGATAATTTGACTGTGTTTACAGGTGTCGTAGAAGACAATCCATCTCTTGGAGTTGTCTTGAATGAAGATGAACTGTCGCAGAAGAAGGAACTCATAAATTCCAAGGAAGGTGAGACAATCATGTCTCATATGAAGGAACTTGTTACTATTGATGAAAAGGAGGAGTTTGCTTGCTTGATTGGCCAAGAGAAGACCGTGGGAAAGACTTTTAGAACTGCCACAGTGGTGAAGAATAAGAATTATATTCTGATAAAGGATGAAGATATAGAGTTTGAAGAAGTTGAATTGGTTGTCAGAATCAATCAAGGAGGTGAAGGACAATCACTGAAGGTTATCAAGGAAGAATAAGGATATGTTGAAACTGAATTACAACATATTGATGATGTGTTTGAGATGAGACAAGTTCAAAGGGAATGGCTGAAATGTTTGCTGGAAACATTTGAACAAGAGAAAGGAATTGCAGACACTAAAGTGAAAATACCTGAAGTTATGAAAGAGGTAGGAGTAGATACTAATTTTTCAAATTTGATTATGCTTACTAGTATACAAGGAATAGTGAATGATTATGTTGTTGTAGTTAAAGAAACGGAAGATAATTTATTTGTTGAAAATAAATTTGTAGGTAGTGAGCAGGAGCATTAGGCTCAGAAATCTCTTTGTATTTTAATAGACTTAAGGGTTTTGTTTTTTCAAGGGAGTTGGTTTCTTATGTGATGTTTTGAGTGATTTTAATGAGAATTAATTAAATATTGTGAGGAATTTTGTAAAAGTTTTCGAATGTTGGAGAACATGAGAGAATTAGGCTAGTTGAGAATTCATAGGGATTGAGAGATTTAGGAATTAATTATAAATCCTAAATTATAATTGGTTCATGATTTTAGGATGAGAGAGGATCCTTAGGGATTAAGTAGAGATTTTAGGATTAAAGAGGATTCATAGGAAATTGTTGAGAAAATAGAGGATTTGGAACCAGAATTGGTTCCAGAAATATTTGTATAAATTGTAAGCCTCAAAGGAAAAAAAAAAGAATAGAGAGAGAGAATCCCAAGATTTAGATAGATAGGAGTTGTGTTTGTAAGCCTACGGGAAATTTAAAGAAAAGGCCATTGATACAGAAGATCAGGCCAGAGGAACAGAGAGAGAGAATCCTAGGATTTAGATAGATAGGAGTTGTGTTTGTAAGAATTTCATATGTAATAATTGTGTGTTAATACAAAGAACTCAATTTTTGGAGTTCATATTTCATTTCTGAGTTATATGGTGTGCAAGTGAAATTGATAGAATCAAAGGAAGTCCGTCAATTTTATCTTGAGCAATAGGATTGATTAAATGTATGAGACTGTGTGTTTAATTGTGATTGTGAGATTGTGTGAATTGATCACAGAATATGGTCCTTCATATTGATGTCAAATTTGTACAACGTAGAGGCAAGAAGGCTGAAGTATTGAATTGTAACGAATTAAATTGAGAATTCGAATATATGGAAAGATTAAAATTGAATGTAAGGTCAAAGATACTGGGAATCAAGTTTTAGATCTACTAAACCGTTCCCACGAATAGAGAGGAATTGGAATCATATGTTCCATATGTATATATTGACGAGATGATTTAAGTTTTAAAACTTAAAGAGGGGCAATAAAAATTCTGGCAGACTTAAGGAAAGAAGGTTGTTAGAGTGCGTTGGGGTTTTATTGCAATTATAAATTATGGAGATAGAACTGTTACAAACCCAAAATCTTCAATTTCTGAATTGCGTGGAACTGGAGAGAAGGAACAGCAGAAACAAAGGTCAAAAGTTTGGAACTGGAAGTTAATGGCGAAGTGGAATAGTGAATATGGGTTTGAAAACCACCAAGGGTTTATCACACTGCTTTGAAAGGGTAAGCAGTATTGAAGATATTTACACGATAGACCTCCAGAAGTGACACGTCTCAAAGAAATACCACCTTTTTAGCGTTAGTTTGGAAGGATAAGTTGTCGGGCTTAATTTTATGTGATAGCCATTCGATCAAAGGAGGAAAAGATCTGACAGTGTTCGCATCAAAAGTTGTGTAGAGGTTAACAAAAGGTGTAGACCCAACAGTGAAAAAGGTACATTTAAAATAGCATAGGTTTAAAACCTTAAACATCATGTTTGATGGAATGCGACTGTCATTGGATGGGAAGCAGATAGATCACGGGCAAAGATGCATTGACAATTGTTGTGGGACCAATAGCGAAAGCCAAAAGAACCTCATTTCAGCAGATGTCATGAATTGGCTCGACCTACCGACCATGTCACACCCGCAACAATATACCATCAGGTGGCTTCACCAAGGAAGAGATCTCCACGTTAGTCAACAGTAACGCATTCATTATAGCATCAAGCCCTTCATAGATGAGGTACATTGTGATGTTGCTCCTCTTGAAGTTTATGAAGTATTAGGCCAACCATACTTGTGGAAGCAACATGTTGTGTATGAGTCTAGGCATCGTTTTGTTATTATTACTTTGGGAATTAAGTTGTACAGGATATTAGAGGTAGTACCACCTTTCACCGTATCTTTGATTACTACAAAGCAATGCAGTAAGATTATTTCCCAAACTAGGAACTTTTTTTTCATTACGATTCTCCCATGGGGCAAGAATAAGATTATGGTCGCAGCCCCCAAACAGGGCTCCCCTATGTGACAGCATCATATGGACAAAGTTGTGGAGGAATACAAGGACATTTTCTCCTCACCCACAAGGATTCCTCTACACTATCACATCAAGCACTCCATTGATTTGATCCCAAACACACCATTGCCTAATGGACCGATATATCGACGTTTTTTCTGGAGAATGATGAAATCAAGAGGCAGATCCAATATTTTTTGCAGAAATGGAACATTAGGCCAAAATCCTCACCCTGTGGGAGCTCGATCGTGTTTGTATAGAAGAAGAACGACACTTGGAGACTTTGTATTGACTATTGGGCGTTGAACAAGATCACTATCCCGAATATGTATCCAATCCCACGTATCGATGACCTCTTGGACCAGCTCAGGGGGGCCAAATATTTCATCAAAATTGACTTGAATTCTGGCTATCACCATGTACGAATCGAACCCTATAATGTATGGAAGACTGCCTTCAAGTATAAGGAGGGCCTCTTTGAATGGTTGGTCATGCCTTTTGGGTTGACGAATGCCCCCACAACCTTCATGAGGTTGATGGAAAACATATTTTTACCTTTTACCAACTCATTCGTGGTGGTGTATTTGGATGACATCATGATCTTTATTCAGATTTGGGAGGAGCACCTCCACCACATTCGACAGGTCCTCCAAAAACTGCGACAACACAAGTTGTGTGCCAATTTGGAAAAATGCACTTTTTGTATGACCGAGGTTCAATACCTGGGGTACATAATTGATGAGAAAGGTGTGCATCAAGACCTAGAAAAGATACAGGTCATTTCGGATTGGCCAGCCCCAACCACTTTAATAGAGCACCGCAACTTTCTAGGACTTGCCAACTTCTACCGCAGGTTCGCGTTGGTATTCTCCCATATCACTTGGGCCCTAAGTCAAGTCACCAAAGGGGGAAAAAAATAAAAATTATTCTTCTCAGAATCCCAACAGAAGGAATTTGATGAATTGAAGCATCGTCTTTGCTTTGCACCTGTGCTTACACTACAAGACCTAAAACAACCATTTTATATTAAGACTTATGCCTCTAACTATGTGATTGGTGCAGTTCTTACTCAAAAGGGTCATCCAGTATCATATCATAGTGAGACACTTTTAGACATAGTTAAGAAGTATCCCACCTATGAAAAATAAATGTATTCCATTATGCAGACCAGCTGGCAGTGGAAGCACTACATTTTGGGGAAGGGAACGGTCATCCAGATAGACCACTGACCCCTACATTTCATACATACATAAGGGAAGTTGCAGAACGATCGCCATAAGAAATGGTCCACATGCTTGCAACGGTTCCAATTGAATATTAAGTACAAGAAGGGTAGCACCAAAAATGCTGTAGACTGCCTCAGATTACCACCTGTCATGGCACTGACCATTGTGCTCGACTCTTATGGGCATGAGACTTCAAGTTGGCCGACTCTTTACAAGAGTGATCCAGACTACAACAACACATACCAAATTCTCCTAGGAGGCCAACAAGTGCTAAATTTTCACCTCCAGGATGCACTGTTATGCCACCCAGGACACCTTTGTGTTCCTTCAAGCAAGAAAACCAAGATGATTTGGGAGGCACACTACAGTCGGGTCGCTAGACACTTCAGGGTAGAAAAGACAGTGGTTTTATTACAGTAGTATTTCTATTGGCCAAAAATATGACAAGATGTTGGGAAATATATCAGATCATGCACTTCTTGCATCATCGCCAAGCCAACCATCAAGAAGAAAGGCCTATACACTCCTCTGCCCACTCCCAGTTAGTCTTGGGAATCCATCTCCATGGACTATATGTCTTGCCTCCGTTCTACCAAACATGGTAATGACTATTTATTTGTGGTCATGGACAGATTATCAAAAATGGGTATATTGGCGGCATGCAAGAAGAGTATCACAGCAGAGGACACTGCCAAACTCTTCTTTGAACATGTGTGGGTACATTTTTGGATCCCGCAAAATATTATATCATATCAGGATAATAGGTTCCTGAGTACATTCTGGTCAATCATATGGACACTTTTGGACACCAATCTCACCAAGTAAACTGCATTCCATCCCCAAACAGATGGCTACACAGTGGTCGTCAACAAGATGATAGTGCATATACTCTACATGTACAACTCCAAGCATCCACGAACATGGGTTGAGAGCCTTCCATATGTGCAACAAAACTATTACATATCTCTCCATAGCTTTACTGGTCATAGTCCCTTTCAATTAGGCCTAGGATTTCAACCATTGTGTCTGGTTGATGTTGCCATACCTCATGCGACCACACAGATAGAATCCACACATGTACTGTCTAAGGAAGATAAATAAAATAGATTTATTGAACGCATCCAACACATATGCCAACAGGTCCATGACATCTTGGAGAAATCCATAGCCATGTACAAGCAACGACATGATCAACATCGGGTGCCACACAAGTTTCAGGTGGGCGACAAAGTTTGGTTGCATTTGTAGAAAGAATGCCTAACCAGATCCCATCAAAAACTTAGACCACTCCATTATGTCCCTTACACCATCATCAAGGCAGTGGGAGACAATTATTTTGAGCTCAACATTCCCCCATTCCTTGGCTTGCACCCAGTGCTCAATGTGGATCGTCTTCAGTCATACTTTTCACCATTACTGGACATATCTGACATTGCATAACAACTCACGTCGACGGATTTAAATCCACACTGCATGGAACAGGCTGCAACTGATTGGATCATACACACACATCTTAATACCACTTTCCAACAACAAATCCAACTATATCGATTTGTCAAAGCAGGCTAACTCCTTCACCAGGACAAGTGGTTCACCAAGGATCAGGTTCAATATAAATTTCCCCACCTCATGGACGCTCTGCATGCAATGGGGAGAATTCATTCCTAAGGGTGGAGGAATGATTTAGGTGGATATTGGTGGCCACCGACCTATTCCACCTAGACAGTTTCATCAATTTTCTTATTTACTATTTTTAGCAATTTTTAGGTCCGGAAATTTCGAAGCAATTTTGACCCCCTAAACTGTGTTTTTTTTAGGTCTGCTGGAGTCCCATAGCTAGAGGTAGGGACTAGTGGAAAATCATGTAGTCCTCATAGATATCTTTCCAACTAGGTATCATACACCCCAAATGAAGATTATATGACCAATTTACAACCCCAAGAATTTGGTTGCCCAACTAACCCCAACGGGGCCCATAAACTCTTGGTGTTACATCTCCTTGAGTTAGGGTTTTTATTATTTAGGGTTTCCTATTATTATTCAATAATAAAAAGGCTCGTGAGCCTCATTGTAACACAGTTGAGAGGCATGTAGCCACCACATCTCTTATCAAAGACAAGCTACCATAACTAGAGCTAGTTTCTTTCAATTATGTCTGTAAGCATTTTCAGTATTTGATATTAATGAAATGAAATATATTTTTTTGATCTATGTATCTATGATTATATCTATATTTTGTTTCATTCCTTATTAAATTCGGATCAGCCACACTATGAGAAACATTCATTCATTTTTTTCTTAATTCTTAATATGTAAATTTAGAAACGAAAACAACAAGAAGAAAAAGAAGTTATACCCCATAAACTTAGAATATTCCTTGCAATTTTTATTTTTGCACTAAAGAAGAATAAATAGTGCTTGAAAACAAGGTGTAAAGGTATTACAACACTAGATCAAGCTAGAAAACAATACCATTTAGAAGATAGAGATATAATTGATAAGTAAAAAGTATCTTCATGAGAACAATTTCTATACCCATATATTAAGAGAAATATACCATTGAAATTATTATAAGCACCATATCACTAAAACATAAGTGTTGTTGAGATAATACAAGGAAAAATAAAAACTAATTGTAGGGAACCTCGACACAACATAGGGTTTTTTTAGATCCCAAATAGAAAAAGGAAAATAATTAAAACCCAAAGAGAAAAATCAAATAGAAAATCCCTCAATCCAATTAAGGGAGGAGATTAAAAGTGAAAGAAGCACCTCCTAATGAAGTATAGTTATATTGTTGGCATTTTTTTATACAATTTGTGATACTAAATCCCTACTTGAAGTTTGGCATGCCAATGGTAAACAACACATAAATAAAGTGTTGATTCTATTATATTCAAATAATTAGTTAAGTTGGAGTGAAATAAACTTGGGCTTATAGGAAAGAGAGAGAGACTCGATTGAAATCAGTGCTTGAAATGTATTTCTATAATTGTGGTTGAAATGAGAATTAAGGGGAGTGTTGGGAAAAATACTGAGAGGGGGGGGTGAATCAGTATTTAGATCTTACTGAATACTTTTTACTTTTTCTTTCTCTTAAAACCATACGCTACTTTCTTGAACCCAACTCATGTATACACGCTGAAATCCTTAATAAAACATGTGTATGTCCAAAGATCTTATTATGCTTTTAATTCTTTACTTAGATCATTGCATCATTCATTCATCAGATGTTTAGTAAGCAGTAAGCATGTGCAGTAATAACAGAATAAACCATCACACATAAGAAGCACACATGAACATCAGTATTTAAGGTGGAAACCCAATTTGAGAGAAAACCACCGCTGCTGTCGTCTTTGTCTTCAATATTTATTATAAAGAAAACCTTTTACAACATTGTACTGGTGCAGACTTATACCAGTACATAGGCTTCTACCTGCAGAAGGCTGCAACCTTCTCTCATTTTCCAGTTGCAACTGGAAGGGAGCTCCAACCCCCTGAACTCGTTTACCAGCCTCTCCTGGAAGGGAGCTTCGACCCCCTGATTTCAACACCAGCTTATACTGGCTGAAAGCTTCTACTTCCATACTGAAGGCTTGAACTTGAGACCCCCTCAGAACCACATTTCATCAATTTTCATCACTGGTCCATCGACTTCACACAACATACCTTGTAGGCCACTTTTCATCATATTTTCAGACTGGACCCACTCCACACATTTAAGCTCAACATACATCAAAATGAAACTTATAACCCCATCAATTCATTCATTGAATCATCAACCAATCAACCAACAACTTGATCTTTAATCAACATAATCAGCAGCATAATCAACATTCAAACAACCCAGATCTATATGAATACATCATTGACAGATAGTAGTAAAACAGCTAAACATATCAGACATTTCATTCCACACACTTCAACAAAACCCTAGATTCCATACGCACTTTTACTTCACTGAACCTGCGTATATACGCACTTTCATAGAGACAAACCTGCGTATGGATTTGCAACTATTTCAGAACTAACCTTTGATTTCATACGCGCTTTTGCTGAAACTAACCTGCGTATATACGCGCTTTTTTTGAAACGAACCTGCGTATAGATCTATAACTTTTCAGGACTGTGCAGCTCTTCAGATCAGATAAACAACTTAGATCTCTCCCTTTACTTCAGCAAAGATTCACCAGATCACAAATCAAAAAATTTCACACACAGATCTAGAAAATACATAGTTATTTCAGATCTAGAGATCCCTCTTCATCATTTTCTTCATACGTGCATTATTAATTCAGATCAATTAATAAACTGTTATCCATTCCATGCAGATATACTTCAGAGTGAAGTATTCATTAAAACCCAAACCAATGCACCTTATCAACAATCATAAACTTTGCCCAATACTTCAATTAGAACAGTGAAAACACTATAACCAGAACTTCAGAAATAACCCAGACTTCAGAATAGATATGCAGATACAAACTCAACCCTGAACAATCATTGATTCAAATAACTTATGCTACTTTGCTTTACTGAAGCCGCGTACATACGCGCTTTCTTGCACACCAACCCGCGTATACTTCTGTGTATATTATCTTCAGAAAACCCTAACTGCCATACGTTCTTTTAATGAAGCGAACCCACGTATATACGCGCTTTTCATGAAGCGAACTAGCATATAGATCTGTAAAAATATATTTTGCAGAGCAGACCAGATCTATAAAACTTACCCATATTTATTCATGTTCTTCAGCAGACTTGCGCCAGTTCTTCATCATTTCTTCTGTTGATCAAACTAGAGATTCATCATCTTTAGATCTAGAGATCTTGAACCATCAATATATCCTTGGATGCATCATAGATTCAGATCTATCAATTAAGAACAAATTTCATCCATGCAGATATTCCTTAGAGAAATTTATTCATCAATAACCTTTACTCATGCACACCTTGCACTATGATCTTCTTCTCCTTAAATAGATTTAGCTTTTACCAATACCATGAGCCAAAACCACTCAACCGCTAATGGTATTCCTGGACGGGATCAAATAGATAATCCAACGCTCAATATAGTGTGCCAATACCATGGTAATGCCCCTAGGTATCAGAATTTTTAGAGCGCAAAAGGCATACGCGACTTGGAGCGTTCGTATCCACGTGTATACGCGATTTCTCTTCAAAATAGTTGCGTATATACTAGTCCTGAATGTATACATGGGTTTCCTTCACAAAAGTAGTGTATACATTGAATCCATACGCGGGTTTCCTTCATAAAAGTAGCATATACATTGTGACATATTATATTTATCATTTCTCTAGCACTTACTGAAATTCATTTTTCTGCTACTTCTGAACTGATCTATAGATATATCATTTTTACATCTTTAACAAATAGGTTGCTATCAAAACGCAACTCATCAAGTCAGTTTTCATCAAGGACAACTTCATTAAGTAGGTTGCCATCAAGGACAACACATTGCATCATATTTCCAATAGGGAGGATATTGAGCTCCAAGAAACACTTACACACATGCAACCAAATAAATACCTACTCTTTCCATGCATGTTAACTTAGATCTATTTCCTCAAGCAATAAAGTAATTTAAAATCCATACCTACTAATTTAAGGTTCAAGTAAAAAAATGCATGAACAAAAAACAAATAAAAAGAGAAAGTTGGGTGTGGGAGAAAAGAAATTACATTATAAGAATAAATAAGTACAATGGTGGATGAGATGCCATGTTATGGTCATGTGGATCCAAGTCCTTAAATATCCTTATGTTTCCTTCCTCTCAAGGGCTTATATAGTCCAATCATCTTCAATATATCATCTTCTCAATATTCAATGGATGCCAATAGGGAAATGGAGAAGATATGTACAATGGGTGATCCAAGGGATAAAAAATCCAACAATGTGTCATTATAATGTCCATAAATAGATATATGATGGAAAAATCATATAAAGAATAGGAACCTTAACCCTATGAGGAGGGAGGGGATTTGTATAGGTATCTTTTTCCTTCCAAGGTATTTACAAGAAAATAAGTCCATATTCTAGAAATTTCCCAAACTATTTGTGCTTTCATTGCCCCACAATTGATGCATATTGACCAAATCACACCCAAGAGAATGTTGTAACCATGTTTTACCATGCCAACATGAGAATCACTCAAATTTCCCCAATGTGAGCATTATTGGTGCTCATTTTGAGGAAATACACAATGACCATAAAATACAATAATTTCTGACATTTTTGGGAAATTCTAGTACCTCTATGCAAAATAGACCATGTAGCAATGCATTCTAAGGTTAAGACTAGTTGATACATGCAAAAGAAATTTCTATAATAATTATATGTATTATTTGATCCATATCATGTTGTATTCTCAAATTTATATACTCTAAATGATGTGGTGTAGACCAAAACATGTTCCAAACTCCAATACTAAAATATTTTTCATGTTTCTTAAAGTAATTGTTTTGATGCCAAGTCATCCAAAATTTCCTATAAACTTCAACAATTCCCAACAACAACAATACAAATGTAACAAATCATATTCACTTGACCTTTCATTTTCTCAAACCCCTTCATGTAGCACTATTACACAACAAGATTGGAATTTATTTTTTTCATCCATGGTTTATGTATCTATTTTTGTTTTTATTTCCAAACATTAAAACATAAAATGGATGTTATTTAGTGTCATCCTTTTTTTTGTCTTCTTAGCCTAGTTATTTTTTTTCTTGAGCCTTTCATTAATTTTTGTTACATCTACTTTATGTTTTTATTTTATTTTTTTGTATCCCAAAGGAACCCAACAACCTGCCTGACACGTAACTACTAGTAAACCTATGGGGATTTATGATGTGTCTTCCTTCTCATAAACCAAGCTCGCTACAAGGGGGATTTGAACATGGATTAAATTGTTTCCACTATTTTAAAAGCTTTTAACTAACCAATTAAGCTTCCCCCCACCCCCCGAGACATTACATCTACTTTATGTTAGTTGTGAATCTTTCTCTTATTATTTTGTATTAACTTTCTCTCACTAGGGTTTCTAATTTGTGTATCCCCTATGATTCAAAGAGAATACGAAGGGAACACAAATGAAATGAAAAGAGGATGCAAAAGAAACTATATAAAGGATTCCAAATAACAAAAATAGAGCACACAAAGGTCCCTAACCCATAATTTGTATTACCAATATATTTCATCGATTATAAAGAACAACCTTTGTTTTGATGCATTTTTGACAGGATGGGTCGTTTGTTAGGACCTATTGATTGGGCTTGTTAGAAACAACAAACTCTTCCTCTTTATTCAAAAAAAGCAAGGAATGAAGCTATGATTAATGCAAGTCAAGGAGCATTATGGATTTAGTAGGTCCTTTTAGAGTTTTGACTCAACAAAAACATCTTACAACAATATGTAGTGACAATCATGGCATCATCAAGCTCTCCAACAATCCAATTCAACATGAATGTAACAAGCACATTGAGCTAAACATGATTTTCAATAGAAAGATTAATCAAGATCACATTCTTGAATTTCTCTTTCTCCCAGCAAATGATCAAGTTGTAAACATTTTCAGAAAGTCTCTTATAGAAGTGAAGTTTTCCAAACTTTGATCTATATCAGGAGTTTAGCAAATTTCCATTAATAGAGTACATGCCCTATTGCCTCCTTCCTTCTCCTATTATGTGTCATTCTTAAAGGGAGTTGTTATAATGTTAAAACACTTAGGAGTTAGTTAATATCAACTTGGGTAATGTCTCTTTAGGTAAAGTATGTTTCTTTAATGAGTTTTCTTAGTATGTATTTGTAATTATGAAATTGACAATCACAAAACGTTCTAGATATAAAGTGATATCACAACTCATATTCTCCTTGATACTAATTTCTATATTGGTATATGGATTAACACTTGCTTAGTAAATGATCTCTATTTAAAGAGCATTGAGGGTTGTTTTTTTATGATAGATGGTGATAAAACTTTATGTAATACATTAATATATTGGCTCAAGTGACCACATTGCTTGTGGCCATGGCGTGTTTCCATCTTTGATGGTTTTAATCAAGTAATACACTAATGTACTAATATTTGATCTATTTGTGAGAACTATTAATCAAGGTGTTTGAACTATGTGGAAATTACTTGTTTTTTTAACATGGTGGAGTGGCCATGCACATGGTATGACAAGGATTTCATATTTTGAAGCATGCCTTGGAATTTTTTTAAAGGATCTCCTAGTAGTTTTGGGACCTATCGTTGAGGTGATGAATGGAGGGTGCTATACATGGGAAAGTTTTAATGTCTACATATTAAAGGTGAACAATAATCTTCAATATATTGTGCAAAAAATCTAATAGAAGCACAAGGCCATACATGATCAAGACCATGCCTGATTATTAGTTTCACATAGGAGATACCTTTTCGTTATACATTTAGAAGGAGAAATTTAAGGATGACATGGAAATATCATGCTGCTAAAAATATAAATCTTATACCATCACTAAGTATAATGGAAGAATGCATTCAAGTTGGACATGCTTGCCCATATCGACATCCAACTAGTTTTTAAAATGCATCACTTGAAGCTTTATGAGTAAAAGATGCTTGATGGTGACAAAGAAGAATTTTTTACATGAATTCATAAGTGTTACCTTTTGAAGTTTGTGTAGAGGTGTAAGTAGATGAATTTATATACAGTGAGAAACTAGACAATATGAAACCCTAGATCTGTAATAAGTTTGGTAAAAAAGATAGATGACTTAGGTTTACAAGTGATACACCTTATATATTATTCAATCTAAGTTTTTTCTTTTTCCTATGAGAAATATAACAGTATATTCCATATCAGGAATATACATGTTTCGGTTCTCGAGGGACTACTCTAACTCAACAACAAGGCTCAAAACCATTACAACAAAACTCATAATGTCACTTGTGGGAATTCATCTTGGATAGGGAGGATAAAAATCATTCCTCCCAACCACCAAAAATAAACCCAATTCATTCAATCTAAGTTATCCCAATTGGAAGTCAATTTTTTATGGACCATTAATTCCTAAGAGAGGAGTTTTAAACTTGAAAGGTATCATAGACCAACTAATTCCATGACTAAAGGAAGTTTAAGATAAATTATGGCATCTAAGTATAAGTGCAAAAATCATCTTGTTGTATCATAAGTGAAAATTCACATCATAATCATTATGAGATGTACATTATAGCGGTAACACTCTAAACACCACATACAATAAGATGGTCATCCTATCATATAGTGCACATGTGCCAACAAAATAAATAATTAAATGTTTCCATAAATAAATCGTTATGGAAATTGTTGCTACAATCAATCAATTTAAGAGAGTAATGAAAAATTTACAAATGTCCCATTGATGACACAAGTCATGTGAAGTCTTTAGACAACAGCTAAATTGTCACCATGAAAAATCATTAATCCCACAACACTGTTACCGATGAAATAGGTAACCTGACCTCAAAACGGGAATTCTAGCCCAAAAAGACTCAAAAAACATGAAAAAACACCCCAAAAACAAAAAAATGTAATCCAGAACGCACTTGGTTTTTTTTTTAAGGTCAAATTTCAACATTTTATAAAATTATGCTAAAAACAAAATTGTTTCTTGAAAATAGGATTGAAAAAACACCCTCAAAACAAAACCAGTAGATGCTGGGCTAACAAAAAAAAAATTGTGTCATATTTTTGACATTTTTAAAAATAGAAATAACATTTTTTAATTTTTAAAATTCAAACATTAAAAAAAAAACCTAAAATTTAAGAAAAAATAAAATAAAATAAAAACATTTTAAAGCTTAAAATTTAAAAATATGTAGGAATAAAAAAATAAAAATAAAAACAAAATAAAAATAAAAATTCAAACATAAAAAAAAACCTAAAATTTAAGAAAAAAATAAAATTATTTAAAGATTAGAATTTCAAAATATATAGAAATAAAAAAATAAAAATAAAAACAAAATAAAAATATTAAATTAAAAACAAAAACAAGTTAAAAAGGGAAAGAAATTATAAAAAATTAAATATAAAAATTAAATTTAAAAAGAAAAAGAAAATGTTTATTAAATTGAAAAAAAAAAATTTAATTTTAAAATAAAAAATTAAATTTAAAGAAATATATTACATTTTAATAAATTTAAAACCTAAAAAAAAAAAACAAAAAAAAAAATTATTGAAATTAAAAGTAAAAAAATTAAAAATTAATTAAAAATAAAATACAATAAAAATATTAAATTTAAAAAATATATATATCAAAAAAACAAATAGATTTTAAAAAATAAATTTAATTTAAATTATAATAAACTATATATATATATATATATATATATATATATATATATATATATATATATATATATATATATATATATATTAATATATTAAAAATATATATATTAGATTTTATTAAAAAAAATTTAAAAATGTTAATATTAAAATAACAAATTAAATTTATAAAAAAAAATATTAAATTTTAATAAATAAATGAATAAACAAATAAATTTTGAAATAAAAAATAAATTTTAAATAATAAAAATAAAAATAAAAATAAAACTTTGTTAAAATAAAAAGTTAAAAAACTTTAAAAATCAATTAAAATTGAAAAATTGAAAAAAATAAATAAAAATAAATATATTAAATAAAAAATAAAATAAAAAAACAAATTAATTTGAAAATATTATGTTTAATTTAAAAAAAAAAAAAAAAAAAAAAAAAAAAAAAAATCTAATTTTAAATACACAATTTTAATTGAAATAAAAAAAATATATAAAAAAATTATGTAATTAAAAAAATAATAATAATAAAATAAAAAATAAAAAATAAATATTAAATTCAAATAAATTTAAAAAAAAAAAACAAAATTTACTAAATTTTAAAAAATTAAATGAAAAAACTAAACATAAAATTTAATAATTAAAAAAAAAATATGAAAAAAAAAATCAGTTAAATAAAAATAAATACAAAATTTAATAAAAATTATTAACAAAATTTAGAAAAAAAAAATTTAAAAACAAAAAAAAATGAATAAAATTTTAAAAAAATAAAAAAATAAAACAAAAATAAATAAAACAAATTAAATTTCAAATATAAAAATTAAATTAAAAAAAAATAATTTTAAATTTTTTGAATTAAAAAAAATCAAATTAAAAAAAAAAAAAGGAACTTTTTGATTGTGGTGGCACCGCCAATCGGCCTCCCACCCAGGTGGTAGCAGAGGCCGGTTGCTGGATGAGAGGCTGATTCCGGGAATCGCCCTCCCGCGACGTGGGAGGGCAATTCCTGGAATCGACCTTCCATCGCGGGAGGGCGATTCCCAGAATCAGCCTCAGGGCGATTCTCGGAATCGGCCTCAAGGCGATTCCCGGAATTGGCCTCCCATTGCGGGAGGGCAATTCCCGGAATCGGCCTCCTGCCACGGGAGGGCGATTCTCGGAATCGGCCTCCTGCGGCGGGAGGGCTATTCCCAGAATCGGCCTCAGGTGGGAGGGTTATTCCTAGAATCAGCCTCCCGCCGCAGGAGGGCGACTCTCGGAATCGGCCTCCTGCGGCGGGAGGGCTATTCCCAGAATCGGCCTCAGGGCGATTCCCGGAATCAGCCTCTCGCTGCGGGAGGGCAATTCCCGGAATCGACCTCTCGCTGCGGGAGGGCGATTCCCGGAATCGGCCTCCTGCCTAGGTGGCGGTGGAGGCCGGCCGCTGGGCGGACAAGGGGCTGCATGCAACCTCCCCGCCCGCCCAGCGGCCCGCCTCCGCCGCCACCTGGGCGAGAGGCCGATTGGCGGCGCCACCACGATCAAAAAATTCTTTTTTTTTTTTAATTCTTTTTTATTTTTAATATTTTTTTTTTTTTTAATTTGATTTTTTTTTAGTTTTTTTTTTTGTTAATTCAAAAAATTTAAAATTATTTTTTTTTTAATTCAAATTTTTTTTTTTTAATTTTTTTTTTTTCAAATTAATTTTTTTTTAAATTTAAAATTTATTTATTAAATTTATTAAATTTTAATTTAATTTAATTTTTTTTTAATCTTTTAGTTTATTTAGTTTTTCATTTTTAAACTTTATAAATTGTTTCATTTAAAAAAAACAGTAAATTTATGGATATTTGTTTCTTAATTATTTGCACATGGTTTTTTCATTTTTTTTGTTTTTTAATGATAGTTTTTTTTTATTTTAATTCTTTTATTTTAATTTTCTTTTTCAATTTTCAATTTTGTTTTTTTTGTTAATTTTAAAATTTGTATTTTTGTTTTCTTATTATTATTATTATTTAATTTAAATTTTTAAATTTATTTATTTTTTTATATTTTATTTTTTTTATCTAAATTTTAATTTTGTAATTTAAATTATTTTTATATTTTCTATTTTAATTTTTTTTTTTTATATATGGTTTTTTTTAATATCTTAGAAAAAAATGTTTTTGACGTTTTTTTTTTTTTTGGTTAATTTTTGTTTTTTTCTTTAAATTATGTGTTTTTTTTTCAAATTTTGTCATTTCTTTTGATATAATTTTCGAATATTTTTGTTTTTTTTTTGTTTTTATTTATTTATTTTTGTTTAAATTTTTTATTTTTATGAGGTAATTTTATTTTATTTTACATTTTTATTGGTTTTTTTTATTGTTTTTATATATATTTTTTTATCTATGTTTTGTGTTTTATTACCAACATGAAAATCACCACTCTAAAAAAAAAAGGTTGATGCTGCATCAATACGTTTCAAAATTAGCATGAAAATCACCGCTCTAAAAAAAAAAAAAGTTGATGTTGCATCAATACGTTTCAAAATTAGCATGAAAATCACTAACATTTTAAAACAAATATTCATACTTCATAAATAAAAATATTAGAGTGTCAAAAATGTGCTAAAAAAAAAAAGGTGATTCTGCATCACCACTTTTCAAAATCGGGTGCTTTTTATGCTACCAAAAAAAAGTAGGTAACAGTGCGGTTACCTATTTCATTGGTAACAGTGTTCCACCATGACAAGAAATAGTGGTCAATATAGATCCATCATTTTTCCTTGTATCCTCTTCAATAAAGACTTATAAGAGGCATTACTAACATACTGATAGGAATTTCAATGCTTATTATTATTATTATTATTATCTAATTTTAAGGTCACTGTCAACTGGACACCAAATTGGTATATGAGACCCCCTTGTTTGTGGGACAAGAGACCCACCTCCACGTAGTGATTTGATTGCTAAGTCTACGAAGGCATACATACTCTACCCCCCTTTGGTTTTGAACATGCAATCTCTTAGGAGGAAACACATGATATTAACCATTAGGCTTAGAAGCAGAGTGATAATGCTTGTGATCATTGATAAGATGTTGATATTGATGGTATGTGGAAGGCAAAGGAATTAGTGGTGGTGTGTTGTAAGGGGACATACTTGGTTCCTATTAAATAAATTGTGTAAGAAATATCAAAAGATGTGGTTTAGCAATCAGTGATTGGTGATCAAACTTGTAATGTAGCAAAGACCCAAGTTCAAAACCCTCAAGTGGTTTGGATGAGTTTACTTGTAGGCCTTAAGTGACTTTGACGACATATGTATGCCACTCATAATACAACAATTTAGCAAAATAGATTCTATAAAAAGTATTTCTCATTAAAAAAAGCACCACCACATGATTGAATTTTTATGAATCAATAATAATAATAAAATCATATGATCAAAATAATAATTTAATACAAATATAGTAACAAATCAGGCAACTAATACCAGATTTTTCTCTTATAAAATAGGGGTTGTAAAGTTATCTAAGTGAATTGCATAGAATGACGAGGTCTAGTGTCATTAGTCTCATCTCAAGTTCACTAGGAATATAATTCCTTAACCATATTTACTAATTCCACCACATTTATAACATCAAAATAATCTAAAAGTGAGAATACAAAGTATGCTGCAATTTAGCCACATACACACATAACTCCATTATTTGGTCCCCTGGGTTGAGAGAATCTACACAGCAGTCGATCCATTCTTGTAATGTATGTTCCTTGTGCACTGTTTGAAAACCAATTTACAAATCCTTACAAGATGACCAGGATACAACAATTTGATAAGTTTTGATTTGATGATTTTCATTATGATTACTTGAGCTGCCATTGTGGGCTTGATTAGTGTTTCCGCTTGTATATGCATTGCTAATTGTTGGTTGGAGTTGAGCCCTCATGCAAAGAAACTCCTGGTACCATTATCCTTTTGTATTGAAGCTTGTTTATTGAATATTGTTAGTGATTTCCCTTGACTAGTAATGTTTTGTCTGTGATTTAGGCTGGTATTGGATGAGCAAGAATTCATTTCAACGCTGCACTATTGTATGAGTATACAACCCTTGTTTTAACTAAGATGTAAACTTCTCACACGGGCATGCACTTGTCCCCTATGTTGTTGGTTTGAATCTATTCACCAAGTTTTGTTTGCAAGCATTTCTTTGTTTGGTGTGTTGTCTTAGCAACACCATAAGATCCCAGCCTGAAGACATATAAGTCTTGCATTTGTGGGGAATAGGTACTAGTTGTAAGGTAATTCTATTCTTAGACCTTGGAAATCATAGTGTTTGCAACTGACAGTAATTTTACAAAGCACTTTTAGGTTTGGATGGTGATCATAAGAGATGGGGCATTTTTATGCAGAAATTACATCATTAATGTTGGTAAGATGGAAAGGTTACAGCGCCATGGATCCACTCGTTTTTTTTTTTTTTTTTTGTAAATTTGGTAGTACCTCGCTATTTTCTATTTATAATTTGAAAGCAGGTTACAAAATATAAAATTCCAGTCTGTGGCCTCAACCTGCCCATAGGAAACCAAGTCTGTTGGCCACCTTAAAGCATTAAAAGCAAGCCAAAATTGAAATTGTTTCATTCATCCATGAGCCTCATTAACTAACTGACCGATTACGCAATTATCTACAAGTTGGGGAATTAAAATATGTCCATACAAAGTAGAAAATTGCATCTAAAAACCATGAGAAAATTCTAAAACAACTAGCCATAAGAGGAGTAAACCGGA
Source organism: Pinus albicaulis (assembly GCA_034641835.2). Classification (NCBI taxonomy): domain Eukaryota; kingdom Viridiplantae; phylum Streptophyta; class Pinopsida; order Pinales; family Pinaceae; genus Pinus; species Pinus albicaulis. The sequence goes on from CM076570.1 coordinate 1,461,329,002, forward strand.
GCAGGATCCTTCACTATGGAACCAGGCATATCCACTTGCTGCAACTGCTGAAGTTGTTTCTCCATTCGGCCCACACGATCATCGATTCTACTGATACGATCAGTAGCCTGATACTAAGTAATTTTTATATGATTCAACTGATTCTGAATGTCCTGTAGCAAATCCACGGTTTGTGGCTCAATCCTCGCTTGAGTAGGAGGAAAACTCTGCATAGCTTTGGCCAAAAGACATTTGACTATCCAGTAAGTATGGACAGTCTGTTGGAACAAATTTAGACGACCCTGAGTATTACTAGGGTCTGTTATAAAGTCCATGATCTCTACTTCCACATCATTATCTTTCGGATCAGTTTGAATTTCCCATTCCCAGCCTCGAATCTCCTGTCGAACAGTGGATGAATTGCCAATAACATATTTTGCAGTGAGGTTTTCTAAGACCTCTTGGCGTGACTTCTGACCACGTTTCTTGGGACAAGTCTCAGGCTGGGCCTATTGTTTACCTTTAACAGAGTGGTGACAAGAACGACGCTTCCCCATGATGGAGATTGGCCTAAGGATGAACAAAGAAAAGCACGAATAAATGATTAAAGAGTGGAAATCATCATTGAAGTAACCAGTGGACTGCCATTGAGTACCGATAAGTGTAGAGACCATATGAATACCGCGAGGATGCGTCAATGAAAAACAGAGAACCCAATCCCTTAGTCTAATGAGCTGGAAAGAAATAGAGTGCGTAAAACCCACAGAGAACAGGGCAACAAAAGCATCCTCCCAATCATCACGAGGAATATGAAAAGTCCAGAAAGAGTTGTGTCCACAATTTAAAACATGGAAACAAAGCCGCTTCCCACCTCGACTTCAGCCATGTAAAGAAAATCGCATAAACCCTACCCACTGAAAACTCAGATAACCAGAGCAGTACAAAACCCAGCCACTAGAAACAAACTTACTAGCATATTTAATGATAAAAGGAAAACTCTTAACCCAGCCATGTCCACTGGAACAAGAAATGAGAATTCTCCCAAATGCCTCAGATAGTTGAACATAGAACTGAAACAGCCATAGAAGGAACCTTTGAATTTTAACCCACCCAACAGCAGGACGCAAAAGAAGGCGTACTCTGACCTGAACCTCAATGAAAATAGAGAAGCCACTAGAAAAATGACAGGGGTCACAAAAACAAGGTTCAACAGGGCACAAAAGAGGAGCAGCTAATCTATGAGCCATCAGCGAAATCCAAATAAACAGAGCTTGCTGCAAACAATACATAGCCCTTATGACATCAACGATGAGAGATAGAAGAAAGACAAATACATACCCCAACAGAACTGTTTGGCTGATGGATATGGCGTCTGTTGTCCTCCTGTGCTGCCTCTAAGCTTGCACTACAGAATAACTATGCATGGCAGAATGAAAATGTCGATGCTAAAAGCTTACTAACATGAAAACATTCCTTTGCCGTTATGATAGCACAGGCTTTTGACCCTGCCATCTCATTACTCCCCGATCAGTCGCACACTTCCATAACCACGGTTCAATCTGTGCCATCATGGATATTAATGGCTTGAAGAGTTGAATGTGGCCATCTATCCTATCATGCTATTACACTCTTGACAGATGCACACCCCGATCGGGGGGTCGTTGTTGTGCATAGTCCTGTAGATCCTTTTGCACAATTATTTGAAGAGAATGGAGTTCCACATCCCAGATGGCATCAATGGGACGAGCCTCTATAGAACGATCAGGATTTTTACAACCCCAATTTGCCAAATAATCAGCTGCTTCATTTCCTTTTCGCCGAATGTGAGTCGGGATGAAATATTGAATATGTTTAAGCAACTTGCTTACTTCTTGAATAAGAGCAATTTTGTGCCAACTTTGAGTTATCTTTTCCCAGGGTGTTCCATGTTGTAACTTTTTGAGGACTCCTGTAACCATTGCAGAATCTCCCTCTACTATTAGTCTTTGGTAATTTTCTTTGGTAGAAATAATTAGGCCTTGTTTGATTGCCATGAGCTCAGCTTCATTATTAGTGGAAAAGCCCAAATATGAGGCATAAAACTGGCAAACTGCCCCCTTAGAATTGCGAAAAATCCCACCATTACCTGCTTGTCCTGGATTTCCTTTTGATGCCCCATCATAATTGAGTTTAAGGAAACCTTGTTGAGGGGGCTTCCACTTTTCCTCTATTGATTGACAAGGTGGTCTATACTTCCATAAATTTTTATAGAGAATTTGAGGTTTGAGATTTAAATAGTCCAACATCTGAGTTTCCAAACCCTCATTCTGCCAATCTTCCTCTAACTAGCTTTCCACTAAGATAGTTTCATGAATATTGTCGATTGAGCACTGCCAGATCTGATTCATTGGTTGTTCGATCGCTCGAAAAACCCTTTGATTCTGTTCTTTCCAAATATTCGAAAGGATAAATCCAAATGATAGATTCCAGGCTCTGTTTAACACTTGACAATGAAAACCTCCCTGCCTCCAACTGCGGATGGTTTCTGTGATGCTCTGATTATTTTTATCTGTTTGCCGAAATAGTTTCTCCAAGTTCCACCAAAGTGGCTGCACCATTGGACATGAATTTAGAATATGCTCTGTTGTTTCACTCGCTGCTTGACAGAAATAACATCGGGATGGACCTAACATGCCGCGCTTCTACAAATTATCCCATGACAAAATATTACGATGACTTACCAGCCATAAGAAGTATTCCACCTTTTGCCAATGTTTCAAAATCCAGATTTTCTTCCATAAGGTTCTAGCATTATGATGAGAATTTTGGGATTGAATATAATAACCTTCTTTGATAGTGAATAGCCCTTTTGTTAGATATCCCCATCTGAGAATATCAGAACCATCTACATGCCTTAGTTTTCTGGATTTGAGTTCTTTAGCAAGATTTTCCCATTGTTGTGTTTCCAGATCTTCTGGCCAATGAATTTTATCTTTCCATTTTCACCATAAATCATTCTAATTCAAGCACCAATAGTGATGAATCAGCCTATTATTTGGTGTATTGGTGAATAGAAAAATTTCTCCCAAGTCGAGCCCACTGAACAATTTCTCTCGTTGGTGCCAAGAGTCTTCCCAAAAGAGAGTTGTAAAGCCTTCCCTGACTTCCCAAAAACTGTGTGAACGAATTAAGTGTCGGTTCGTTGCTTCCAGATTCCAAATTGAGGAACCTCATGGGACAATATCAACTTTCAATCTACCAGAAACTGTTTGTGGCATATCATATTTGGTAATCCATATATTCTTCCAAAGATTTGGGCCACCCTGAAGCCATCTCAACCAAATTTTAGCACCCAGTACATTATTCAAGATGAAAGGGTCTCGAAGTCCTAATCCTCCTGTAGATTTTGGCTTGACAAGTTTATCCCAAGTGAGAAGGGCCCATTTCCGATTAGCTTGCACACCCTGCCATAAATTTTTTTTAAACAAACACACCAGCTGATTACAAATTCCTTTAGGACAAGCTCTACCAGACAACTGATAAAGAGGGAGGGATTGGAGCACTGATTTTAACATAATAAGTCGCCCCGAGGCATTAAGAACCCTAAAAGCCCAATTATGAATCCTTTTTTCCACATGGAGAATGATGTCCTTCCAATCTGAAATCCTAACTGGGCTAGAATTTAAGAGCATACCCAAATATTTCATCGGAAACGAACCAATTTGAAATCCTAAAGTTCTGGCAAGAAAATTCTGCATTGCTAGATTACAATTAAAGAAGTATACATTAGACTTTTCATTATTGATTTGAGTACCTGAAGCAGCCATGAAGATTTCTAAAATCCGGAGAATAGCTTTGCATTCTTTCACCGACGCCAGACAAAACAATAGGATATCATCCACAAATTGCTGATGAGTCAAAGGAAGGTGAGGTCCCCTCAGTTTTAAGCCTTGCAACTTCCCTTCCGCAAGATGAGCCTTATTGAGTCTGACTATCCCTTCCGCAGCTATGAGAAAAAGAAATGGAGATAAAGGTTCACCTTGAAGAAGGTCACGAGAGCTATTAAGTGGAGCAGAGGGGCTACCATTCAATAAAATTGAAAAATGAGCAAAAGAAATAAACGAACGCAACCATTGAAGCCATCTATCATCAAACCCAAACGCATGCAGTATCTCAATCAAATACTGCCAACTAGTTCGATCATAGGCTTTGGACAAGTCTAATTTAATTAACAATCCTTTCCTCTTTTCAGTTTTTAATGAATGAATTGCTTCCTGGGCTACCACTATTCCATCCAAGATTTGTCTACCTTTAACAAAACCAGTCTGTTCCGGAGAAATCAGGGGCAGCAGAGGTTTCAACCAATTGACCATTATGGTGGAGAGAATTTTATAGATAACATTACAAAGAGCAATGGGCCTAAAACTAACTGGAGTATCATCATTTTGCTACTTAGGGATGAGAGTTAAGAATTTGGCATTTAATCTGGACCCGAAGCTTTATTCTTAGGCAAGTTCATGACCACTTCTTCAACCTCCTGTAAACTAATTTCCCAAAGAAATGCAAGATTCTGATGTCTGGTAACCACTCTGGGGATATGAGTAGTGATTTTATCAATTGCTGCCTGGCGATTAGGAAGAGGTTCTGTAAGAAAATATTTGAAATGAGAAATCATCTCCTTCTCCATATCCTCATGCTTTATCAAACGCTCCCCATTTGTTGCTTTTAAAGAGAAAATTCTATTATGTTGACGTCTCTGTAACATTTTTTTGTGAAATAATTTTGTATTACGCTCACCTTCTTTTAACCAATTAATCTGGAATTTTTGTTTCCATAAAATCTCTTCTTGCTTACGGTGCTCTTCTTTCTGACTGAGGGTATGGCCTTCCTCAAGGGCTAATTCTTCATTACGACCGTGTAAAATAATTCTTTGTTGAATATCTTTCATCTGTTCTTGCAATCTTATTTGATCCTGATGGATATTTCTAAATTTAATACGATTCCATCGTTTGATTTCATCTTTGAGATGATTTAGTCGTAACTGAAATGAGTGCATCTTATTTCTACTTGTGGCCAGATATGAATTCCACCAATTTTTAACCTTTTCAATAAAACCTGGGTCTCGTAACCAAAATAATTCAAACCTAAAAGGTCGATTAGGGAGGGTTTCCTTGACATCAATCTCCAATCTGATCGGCCAATGATCTGAACCAATCATGGGAAGAATAGCTGATTCATAATAAATATCTAAACTTACCAAAGCTTCTAAAGCTATAAAATGGTCCAATTGAGATGCAACTTGATGACGTTCTCCCCTTCTATTTTTCCAAGTAAAATTACCATTCACCGTGGGGATGTCTACTAAAAGCAAATCAGTTAATAACTCTCTAAAGAGTTCCATTTTCGGTTCCTCCCTTCTGATACCTCCATTTTTTTCAGAGAGATTAAGAATCATATTAAAGTCACCACCAAGAAGCCAAAAGTTCTCCTTATGCATTGTACTTAGCATTCTAATGTTCTGTAAAAACTCTGCTCGCTCTCTTGGAATTGGAGGTCCATAGACTACCGATATGAGAATTCTTTCCTCTGATCCAAGTTGCCATAAATTACTTGTTAAAATTCTAGGGAAGCCTATCCATCCATCTACAATAACTTCAGCTACATTCCAGAGTATGGCTATTCCCCCTGCCGTACCAACTGAATCAATCGCCATAACCTCATATTTCATTTTAAAAGACTGAATTATGGATTGAAGCTTCTGCCCAGAGACCTTTGTTTCCTGTATTAACATGACCTGAGGTTTCTCAACCTTCAATCTTTCCTTCAAATATCGTTGCTTTCCCTTACTATTAAGACCTCTAATATTCCAGGAGAGTACCTTCATTAGGAATTTTTGGGTAGTTGTTGGAATACCATTGTTAACGGTATTATCTTCCTTGTATTAATCAGCATTTCTCCAACCAACTGGATGGATTCTTGTAGGGTTCGTCATCCTCACTTTTTAGATGGTTTTGATGGAGAGGGTGCCTTCTTGCTTGCTGCTTGCTCCATTTCTTGTACTTCTTTATGAGCTTGCACTGTCAGATAATGTTCAAAGGTTTCCTTATATAATTTTTTCTGATCTGCCAGAATGAACCTGTCATCCAGATTCCTCCATTCAAACAGAAGTCGTTTCAAGATTTTTTCCTTTGCACTCAAGTCATATTTGTTTTGTTCCACCTCCAGTGGGGCAAGTTCTTGCAAAGTACTATCATCAGTCGCAACTGTTTCCTGCACTGCCTTTTGTTTTGATGACTAAGGTTTCGGAATTACCTCGGTATAACCCTCGGCAACACCGTCGTCAACTACCTCAATAACTGACGGTTCACCTTCTTCCTGTAAGACCTCATACCGGTTTTCAGTAGCTTCCGAGCCAACTGGGTTCTGCATTGGGGTCAAGGTAGAACCAATATTCCCTACTCGATTAGGCTGCTTTTTATTAGTAACAGTAACAAAACCATCGCCATTCTAGCAAGGCTGATCATATGAAACATTCGTGCGAGAGGTTTATTGCTCTAAGACATTAAGGGGGCAAGATTTATACAGATGCCCATACTCATGACAGCGCCGGCAACGAAAAGGGATATGTTCATAATCTAGGAGCTGAAGCCAGATTTTCCCTTCATATTCTAGTTCAATAATTTTGGGCATAGGTTCAGATATATTCATATAAACACAGATTCGAGCAAAATATGTATATCCTCCACGGGAAGTGGAGTCTGCTATTTTAACAAAATTGCCTAAATAATTTCCTATACCTTCCAGGATTTCAGGATCCTAGAAATCCATGGGAAGGCCAAATAAGCGAACCCAAATAGGTGCTGCTAGAAATTGCTCTTGTTCTGGGTTGTAACATTCCTCCCATTGTCTGAGAAAAAGCCCAGCATTGCTATAAAAATATGGCCCTCCCTCAAAAATGTGTTCTTTATCTAGTAAGTTAGTAAAAATAACTGTAAAAAAACCTTTTGCCCCAAATTTCATATCAATGTGACCCTTGGGCTGCCATTTTATTTGAATCCATTTTAAAAAATCTTTTTCTGTAGGCCAAATACCAATAAACTTACAGATTAATGCATGATTCTTCATGTAGCCTCTGTATTCATCCAACTTAGAAGCCGGAATAACAAACCTTGGCTTCTTTACCGCTCGTGGCAAACATTGCCCCTTCATTTTTGCTTGCCATTCTGCACCTAATACGGGAGCAGTTCTTTGCTGAACATTTGCAGATGGTGGCGGTCGCAGCGAATGGTCACCGCTCGTAATGTTGCAGTAGGAGGGTGGCATCCCTCCTCCCGAGGAAGCTGCCATGGCGAAGACCAGATAGCGATTGTTGTTGCTATTTTACGGAACCCTAACAGCAGCCCTACTGATACGTTCTTGGAACCGTTCTTGGAGCCTAATGCATATTCATTCATATGTGTCCATATGGATCCACTCATTTTGTATATGTATAGTTGATGGATTTGTTTTGTTTTTGGGGTAAGATATCATAATCATGCATATTTTAAGTGATGATATTCTTAAAAAACAGATGCCAATTTAGTTATATAAATTAAATGGTCAGTAAACATTAATAGGTGTCAAAACTACTTACTTTTCACCGTTTAGATCTAAAAAAAATACATGTAACAAGATTCTTAACCATGAAGATTCACTCAATTTTACCATGAAGATTTTTAACCTGTAAATAGACTTTGTTATAATACCACGACTTACTAATACGACATGCTAAAAAATCCATAACTCATTTACATAACATTTTTTTAATTAATCAATTTAATTAAAATGAAAAAACGGCATAGCTACTTTTAAAATAAACCTCAATTTTTAATATACAATTACTATATAGAATATTTATTTTATTTCATGAAAGTTAAATTCTTACTATACCTAATAATTATTGATTATTACTTAAAAAAATTAATTCATAGCAAATATGTTTAATTAACCTTATACATATTATTAAATAAAATCTAGCTCATAAAAACTTTTTATAATAAAATTTTATTTTAACAAAATTAAGCAATAAATTCATTTTCATGATACTAGAATCTCTTTGTCTCATATTTTTGAGAAACAATTCTACTTTATCTTTTACAAGACTATCCACAATTAAAAAAAACTAATTACTATACCATCATGGCAAGTAAAAATGGAAAAATGTGCTGATGGGCTACCAAGTGTAATGGAATTTGAAAAACAAACAGAAAAAACCAAATTATTGAAGTTTTTTATAAGAAAAAAAATCATCAAAATTCTCTCTTTTAAACTAAGTAAATCGAATTTAAATTTAGAAAGAAAAAAAAAATTATAATTGTTGAGAAATCAAAATAGTGTAACCTTGGATGCAATAATCTTCTATAAACAAAATTTTAATCCATAATTTTTATAATAGTAAAAGGGGTCATGTCACTCTGGGTTTTTGAAATAAATTGTAAGAATTTTTTCAAAAACATGTCACACTCAAGGAATGTTATTCTACTATACATGGAATGCTTGTCAAAAAATAATTTTAATAGTTTGCCTATTGAAAAACGGTTTCAGTCCAACCAGAAATTGCAACACACACTAGTGTGGGACCAATAGGTCCTAGCGATACATTAGTGTGATGGGAAAATTAATTAATTAATTTGGTGCAGTGTCTAATTTAATTATCTCTTAATTAAATTGGACAATAAAATGTAATCTTCTCTCATGATCACTTGTAACAGTTAATTGAGCATGATAAATGCAGTTAGCTCATGTATTTCAATTTGAGGGTGGTTGGTGAAGCATGCAGAGTAAGTCTATTAGTTATGGAGTTTGAATTGTAGTTGGTGCATTAGTTTAATGCATGTGTAATCAGTTAACTTAGTTAGGTGAGTTAAAGTCAGTTGAACTAGTTGTCACTGTTTGTTGCGCTAGTGAGAGATCAAGTTCACAATCAGTGATATGCCATGCAACTGATGATTTACTATTAATAGTTCCATGCATGTTATTTCTAGTGGAGACCCGGTTGAGACAAAGGTTAAAGGGAGGTTAACTATCAGTTGTTTGATTAGTAGGTTGCCTTCATGCAACTAGACATCCATTGGAGTGCCTATGATCCTTGCATTGTTTAGGAAGGCAAAAATACCTAAAGAATAGGGATTTCATTCATCAGGAATTGCGCAAGCAAGATAGACTGTTTAGAGGCTGAGAATTGGCTAAGTGTTGGTCAGTTTTGTCCAGGACAGTGTGAGACAGTTAGCAGAGTGCACGAGACTCTTGTGAGAAGAGTATATTGTAATTGTTCCATGATTCCATGCTTAATATACAATAGAAGATAGAGGAGTTTTGAGCAGCAAGCTATCCCTAGGAAATTATTTGTGTTGTGGTTTGATTTGATTCTTTCTTTGCTTCATGTGATTGGCGATTGTGTGTAATTTCCGCAATTGATTTGTAGAAGCGATTCAGTATATAGATTTAGTACATTGTTAGATTGGATTGAATCCATTGATATACATATGTTTGTATAATTTCTACATGGTATCAGAGCACAGGAAATCACTATGGAGAAGCTGAGTTTATGTCTGAATAGAATTCGAATTTGTAGAAGACATTATTGGTGCAACAGGTGATTCAGGATTTCAATGGATTTCAATGGCTTGAGATTGGAGTATGCACTCGAGGGCAACTCTAACTATATTTCTTGGAAAGACAGGATGGAGGTAGTACTAGAGGAAAATGGGTTCAAATAATTCATTGACAATGATGTTCCCAAACCCGTTGTAGCAGATGCTGCAAATCTTGATGCCTGGAAAAATAATGTTGCAAAGGCGAGGAGGACCTTATTGGATGGAGTAAGAGACCACGTTGTCTAAAGTCTCCATGGAAAAGAGATGCCATATGCAATGTGGTAATATTTGACAGATATATTTCAGAGCAGCAGTGATCATAGGAAATTGGTACTGAGGGATAAACTCAAGAAAATCAAAATGTTGAAAGGTGACTCCATGCCTAAATATTTAACAAATTTTGTCCAATGTCAGGATGAGCTTGAGAGTGTCGGAATTACTGTCGTTGATGATGATTTTTTGAGCCTAGCTCTTTTAGGACTTCCCAAGAGTTGGCATAATTATCAGGACTCTGTCAATGGAAGGGAAAAGCTGCCAGATTGGGAACGACTTTGGTCAGATTTGGTGCAAGAAGAATTCAGGCAAAATACCAGGGATGTATCTTCATCTAATAATGAATATGAAGAAAATTCTGCTTTGGTTTCCAAGGTGAATAAGGGGAAAGGAAATAAATTCCATTCCAAATCTGAGTCTGGTAAAGATGGAAAGAAGCGTGACATGTCCAGAGTGAAGTGTTTTCACTGTCACGAGCATGGACATTATGCCACTAATTTTCCACAAAAGAAGAAGAGCAAGAAGGCTTCAGGATCTACAACTCGTGAGGCTTTGGCCTCGCAATTTGAGCTTCAATTCTCTCTCATTCCATGCATGATTTCAAGGGCAATGGGATCGGTGTGGTACTTGGATAGTGGTGCTTCCTTTCACATGACAAGAGACAAATAACTGTTCACTAGCTTGGAGGAGAAGGACCTCCAGATGCATATCGAAATGGATGATGACGGGCGGTACAGTGCTACCGAGATTGGTACAATTACCTTTCAGAGACAATAAAGTAAACCCTTTCAATTAAAATATGTAATGCATGTAACAGGCTTGAAGAAAAATTTAGTCGCAGTTGTAATGTTGGAGGATAGAGGCTATGATGTTGTTTTCAGTGAGGGAAAATCTTTCCTACGACACAAAACAACACGACAAACCAAGAAGATTGGGATTTGAGTTAATAATATCTATAAAATTGATGTATATGGTTGTGTAGCATTGATGGGTAAGGTGGAAAAAGTGGTGATCCCGGCTGATGGTGAGTTATGGCACAAGAGAATGGGCCATCTTCACCACAGAGCTTTTAAGGTAATCTAGCAGATTTCTACGGGTCTTCCCAAGGGTAATCTTGTGCAGTCAGACACCTGCAAGGGATGTACTATGGGGAAGTATGCAAAGGCCACTTTTCATTAGAAGGAGATCCGAGCTTCGGAGATCCTTGAGAGAGTTCACTCAGACATGTGTGGACCATTCTCTACTGCTTCGACAGCAAATCCTAAGTACTATGTGATATTTTTTGATGAATTTTCTCGAAAGTGTTGGATCTACTTCATGTATAAGAAATATCAGACGTTCTCAAAGTTTCTTGAGTTCAAATCACTGGTGGAGAAATACACGGGGAAGCATGTGAAGGCTCTTAGGAGCAAAAATGGTGGTGAGTACATCTCTAATGAATTCAAGAACTTCTGCAACAAAGAAGGAATTCAAAGAGATTTGATTATGCCTCATAACCCACAGCAGAATGGGGTCGTATAAAGAAAAAACAGAACAATTTTGGGTGCAACATGAGCGATGTTTCATGATCAGGGCCTACCGTTGCATCTATGGGCAGAGGCATGCAACACAATGGTACTTGTGCAAAACTTTTGTCCACATCAGATACTTGGCATGAGTACACTAGAAGAGGCTTTTACTGGTAAGAAACCTGATGTTTCACATTTAAGTTTTTTGGCTCATTTATTTACGTGCATCTGACCAAAGATGCCAGGAAGAAGCCTGAAACAACAACTGAGATTGGGTTATTTTTGGGGTACACTAAAACTCCCCACAATGATCGGGTGTATTTACCAAATAGTAGAATGACTACTGTGTGATTGGATATAAAATTTGATGAGGATAAAACTGTGTGATTTTCCCTTGAGAGGGAGTTGGATTTGCATGCAAAGGAGGAACTCTTGGTTCCAAAGAATGAACCTCAAGATGTGGAGCAACCACATGTGGAGGATCATGGAGTGAAAAAAAAACTCATGCAGATCCATCCACCAGAAATGGTAGAAGGCGCACCACAAAAGCTGATAGATTGGGACTTGATGCAATAGAGAATATAGGAGCCCCTACTTCACTGCGCAGACAAAGACAGTCTCCAGACAGGTTTACTCAATACATGGCTCATATGACCAAGTGTATTATGGTAGAACCATCTTCATTTCAGGAGGCAGTGCAGCAACCAATTTGGGTCGATGCTATGGTAGAGGAGTATGACTCCATCGTCAAGAACAGTGCATGGGAGATTGTCCCAAGACTGGTTGGAAAATCAATGGTTGGATCTAGATGGATGTATGAAGCAATTTTCTAATGGGAGTGTGGAGATGTACAAGACCAGATTTGTGGCCTGGGGATTCTCACAAGTTGAGGGGATCAACTATAAATAGACTTTCACACCAGTTGCGAGGTACTCTTCCATTAGATCTATCCTTTCACTCTCAGCGCATATGGGGTGGCACATTCTTCAGATGGATGTGAAAATTGTGTTTCTCAATGGAGTTATTGAGGAAGAAGTGGACATAGATCAGCTAGAATGTTTCGAGATCTTTGAAAGTGAGTCACATGTGTACCGACTCAAGAGAGCAGTGTATGGGTTGAAGCAAGCACCTTGTGCTTGGTACACTTGGATTGAAAGCTATTTCACCAGGTTGGGCTTCACCAAAAGTGAAGCTAAAGCAAAGTTGTACCAAATTGTGGTTGATGGTAAGGTCTTGATTATCGTACTTTATGTTGATGATCTAATTTTGACAAGTGAGGATGTTAGTATGATTCTTTCATCGTAAAATATCACTTTAGCTATGCATATCAAGTAGCCCTAACATCAAATATGGTTGCAAAATATCCTTAAGTTTGCTGCATAAAATTAGATCTAAGCATAAAAGATATTAAGCAGATAAGGTATAAAATGGCTCCATGCATCCAATGAACAAGACAAAAACAATGTATAAAAAGAATCTTATATTATATTAAAGAATGGGGCACCTGAGAGGAAAACAAGAAAGGTGTTTTCCAGTTCTCCTCAGTGGGATGGGTTCTTGGAAGTCCTCAGTGTTTCAGATCTAAAATTCCTCTCTTTTGGTTAATGTGGAAAACCCTAACAAACAAGGTGTTAGAGTCAGCCTTTGCAGCCTTCCTCCAGTGATCAAACATGCTCTTTCAAAGTGATTTCAAAGTGTCAAGGTCAAATTTTGTCATTTCAATGAGTCTTCAAGCAAAATTTGATCACTAGGCATTAGGTCTAGGGTTGGTCTTCACTCTTTTCAAATTTTGTCCAAATGACAGTCCATGTCGCCATTCAGCTGAGTGTACCATCATTCAGAGGGTTTTCATCGTCATGTCAGGTTCCAAAGAGTCATTTTAGATCTCGTTCATGCTTCAGTTGTGCCTAGGTAAGGTCCATTTCCCTCTCCTAGGGTTTTGGAAGTAATTTCTCTTGGACGGTCAAATCATCTAAAAACTTGTATCCTGATGTTCATACACCTTCCCCTATCCTTAATATACCTCATTAAACACTTCCCATCACTGAGATCCCCCAAATTCCTCATTTTCCCACAAACCCTAGTTTCTTGCCAAAACTTGGCAATTTTCTAGGCTAGGCCTGTGTTTCGCCCTTTTGGACCCCTTCCCCTCACTCAATCTCTGTGATTCCACTTTCCCCTGCTTCCTAACATCCCTCCCTACTTCCCGAAATTTCCCCAAGAATTTAGAAGCCCCCTATCCCCTTCATTTCTCTTCATTTCGACAAAATCCCTTGTTCCACACATCGGGATAAGTTTCACTCAAAAGATGTTTCAGAGCAATAAAAGATGAATTTGGGAAAACTGAGAGAGGTTTTTTTCAATAACATTCCAAGGAAGAAAAACCTCATTCACTTTTTACACAGGTATCATGGTTTTAGATAAATGTCAAAAATATCGTTGCCTCAGGAGAATTGAATGCACCTCTGAAGTGACCTTGGGAACATCAAGATTTCTCCTAGCATGTTTGGCCAACTGACTTGCTTGATGAGTCAAATGATAACTAGACATAAATACCTTTCCAATGAGCTATCATGAGCTCAATTTGGAGTTGAGGAAGACCTTCAAAAGTTGACTGCAACAGCACTCTGCCTTGAGGCAGCCTCATTCTGCTCATTTTGACTAGTGTTGGGAGATTTGGTTTTTGACAGGTTAAATGGAATCCAAATTGCATAATTCCAATTTTTTTGGAAAGTAGACTCCAATATCTTTCCAACGAGCTATCACGCATTAGATTTGGACCTTAGGAAGGCAATTAAAGAAGCTACGCAAAGAGAGCGACAACGACCACAAGGACGAGGCCCACAGCGAACTGACCTTGTAGTCTCGGTTCGGCCCAGTGTAAGTTTGCAAGGGGCGCGACCCACCTGGGCTGAGCGACCCACGCAGAGGCTGCGCGACCCACACATCAACAGAGGTCCGAAATTTCATTTTGAGCGCCCAGTTTCATTTTGGATTGCCTCCAACGGCCTTCAAACATGTTTTTAACAATTGCTCAATGGTTTTTAATGTGTTGGGGGCATCATTGATGATTTCAAAACATTTGAAATGGAAGAGTAAACCCTACAGTCATGGCAGCTTTGTTTCTTCAGGGTTTAAAATGTATATGGATGGTTTTATGAGCATTTTACCACCTTGTATCATTGATATATATCCACCTTGGCATATGTGTTAAAACCCCACTGTTTTCATACCCATTATACCATCGTGGCCATCGTTATTGCTTTACCATTGTCAAGGCTTGTGTTCCATGGTGATTATGGTCGTGTTGTGTCTCACTGCCCAATGATTAAAACATTCTCATAACTCTGTTTTCACTGCCCATTTACACTTATAACTCTATTGTTATGGCCCATTGACAAACACGTTCATATGATGCATTGCTCCCTTTGACAAGATTTGCCCAATATTCTAAAGGCTGCCCACTTCCTTTGGTCAAGTTTCACTTGTAATTAAACAGAGATATTATCATTGCTTGTTTCCTTATGATGCTTTGACGGTGGAGAATATTTGTTGGGTGTTAAAACGCACATCATAACTTTCTTTTCACTGCATCTATATCAGTATACATAGTGCCAATATCTTGTTCCAGGCCATGACAGAGACAGAGTCAAAGTATGAGCAGGAGTCGGACAGTGACTCAATCGTTGAGGTTGATGCACTGAGATGGAGCATACCAGTGCACCAGTAGTGGTAACATATCAGAGAAGCCACGGAGCTTTGTTTCAACATCACGACGAGTACTATCTTCACCCGGGGTGGAAGGGGTCTCGTTGACTTCATCAGCAACGCGAGTACTATCTCCACATGGCGTGGAAGGGGTCTCGCCTTCTTCATCAGTGCAGGTACATTCACAGGATAATGATGGAGACAAAGACACCAAGGTCCCATTTTTCATTTTCAACAGGTTGAACATACACATTGCTACATCATGACTGACAACAACACATCATACAACCGAGACAGTGTTTTCATCACAGGAACTGCATGCACTAGGAGAGCACTAAAATGGCGGAAAAGGCCTGATCCACTCCGGATTTTGGCCGAGGCTTCATTGACTGAGCAAGACACATGATGGAAAACCTCCGCTCCGAATTTGGGCAAATTCGGAGAAAATTTTGTCATTTTCAAATTTTTGGTCTAAAAAACAGGTTTTGCAGCTACGTGGGTCGCGCGCTCATGCGCTCGCTTTTTTTTTAGACACTTGCTGGAGGAGATTTTTACATTTTTGGATTTTTCATGGTTAATTATGCATCCTATGAAGTCAACTTAGCATTTCAACAAAATCTGGATGGTCAAACAGCTCAAAAACACCATGAAAATCACCTTGCTGCCACCTTTTGCACCAGCAGGAAGTACCTCTGGGAGAATGAGGTTTTGGAGGGTCAAAGCAACTCCAAATTCAGAAATTCCACTTGGGTTGGAAAGTAGACATCCAGGGCTTTCCAACGAGCTATCATGAGCTCAATTTGGAGGTCGGGAGCTACCTCAAAATCAGCTTGGAACATGAGTGACCCACGCAGTTCAGGAGCGACCCACCTAGAGATTTTTTTGAGTTTTCAGCTGCCAGCTCAGTATTTCGCCTATTTTGGACCAGTTTTGCCTATGGATAGAATTCTTGGGTTTTTGTGATGTAAATTCATGTTTGGCATGTAATTTTTTCTTGTTTTTATCTCTTCTAGAAGATTCACTCTCAAATGAGTAAAAAATCATGTAATGGATCAGTTTCCACTCTTTTAGAGGCAAGTTGTTAGCTGCCTAGATTGTAGTTCCATGATTAGAATTGGTTGAAACTGATCCCTGAAGAGGGAATTGGACCCCTAGAGGTGGGGAAAGGGGTTAGAGTGATCTATATATTGTAATTTCTGAGGCATTCTACAGGTTGGACTCTTGGGATACTTTTGATACCATTGTACATATTTTTCATATTTTGGCTAAGGAAAGATCAGGGGTTTTGCGGCACTTTTTGGGATCCTTGTGGTGTTCTGTTCTTGATGATGTTTCTCCTTTGTTTACTGTAAGTTTCTTCATGTTTAATGTATGCCATCCTTTCATTATGCTTCTGAACTAAATTGAATGAGTGATTAAGGTTGAATCCATTGTTTACAATGCTTAGCCTTTGAATTCAGTTAGTTCTATATGTTTTCAGCTGTTTGGAGAGGATCCAAGTTCTTCTTTGCCCTCTTCAGCTCCTCGTCGGTCTAATCTATCCATAAAATCCAATTCGAAGCATCAAGATCATCACCTACCTCGCCCCAGCTTGATCTCTGCAAAGGTCTGACCTTATCCCCGGACCCAAAATCTTGTTTTCCCATTACTCCAGCGAAAACCCAAAAAACCAAAATCAAACATACCTATCTCTTTACTAGCCTAAAATCAGTTCTTATTGTAAGTCATCTCGCTTCCTATTGCTCATTTTATCGAGATTGACGGAGAGAGCCCTCTCCTGTCCTCGTAGGGCTAGCTACGAGGCTGAGCGTGGTTTGATGTAGCCTTGAGTTTTACTTCATTTCAGCCTGAGGTAGATTTGAGCGCTAACATAGTGGCGAACATACTGGGGAGAAACTCAAAACGTTTGCTTGTTATAGACGGAGTCTGAAGTCACGCCAGGTAGCCTTCGAAACGCTGTTGCTATGCATCAGCGAAGTAGATAAACGCTGCTTCAGTCGATCTCCGGTATAACTTGTAATCGTAGTATTTAACTTGTAAATTGCCCTAGTACATGTATCAAGTTCAGATCTGATCGTTGATGGTGAACAACGGTCAGACATCGCAAGGCTGAAATCATTCACCTGGTGACTTCATTCACTGAACAAATCCAAAAATAGATGCTTCATGGTGACTTCACTGCAGGGAGATCAGTAGCTATGAGATTTTCAAGATGGACCGAATCACAAGAAGATACGCTCCCATGAGCCGAGATCACATTCCAGGTTTTCCGAATAAGATGCCCAAGGTAGATTGGTCCAGGAATCTTCCTACGTTTAACGATGATGGTAAGAAAGATGCTGCTTTACATCTGATTAGATTTCACATGCATATTCGCAAGTTGAAGGTGGCTTTTCCTGAAGATTGTTTGATGAAGATATTCCTAGCCACTCTCGAAGGTGAAGCCCAATCTTGGTATGAAAATTTTCCGCTGGCCTGTATATATTGTTTGGAGGATTTTCATGCTATGTTCATTGAAAGATATCAAGTATCTTATCCATCATTAAATTTAGTTCATGACTGTTGCAAACATGCTTATTCTTTTATTGAAAGCCTGGAGAGATATTATGAAGATGATAATTTCATGAATGATGAAATCATGGAGGTTCTATATGAGAATCCATTTCAGCAACATGAAGAGAACCTAAAGGATACCTATCAAGGTGCTCAGGAGACTTTGCAGCAGGTTGATGGCCATATGGCTGAAAATGATGAAAGGGAGAATGTCATTTCAGATCTGCCCACAGAAGACAGCAGCATGCAAATAAGTCCAGTTCTAATTGCAGATCGTGATAATGTCCAGACAACTACTTCAGATTCAGATTCAGATCATGATGACCAAGCATATCTTGTGTTGAAGCCCATCAAGGAGAACTCTGCTGTTGAAATCATCTGGGATGCAGAAGACACAGTAATGGATCCAAATGTTCTCATTCATACTGTCAGCCCATCATTAGAACACAACCTTCATGAAGAAGCAATCCAGTCAGTTCATGAAAGTCAAAATGAGACCTTTGTGCAAGTAAGTGGTAAATCTCCTTTCAATAACTCAGTAAGAAATGATAGTTTGAATGCCCTGTCATATGAAGACAATCACTCTTTGAGCCGAAGAAAACAAAGGGCATTATCTCCTCTATCTGAAGATGAGATAGATCAGCTATTGAAAGGTCATGTTCCAGCTCAAGTTAACGCAGATCTGCAGTGCACACATAGTCAGGAAAGTGTTGATGAAACTTCTTCCTCTTTTGAAAAAGATGACTGTTTTGTAATCAGTTGTGTAGATAAGCAAACAGATAATTTTTTCTTTCACAAAGATGATAAGGCTGTCATGTTTGATAATCTTGAAGATTTTTTTTTGTTTAAGAATGACCTAGATCATGAAATTGAAGAGTATATGCCAGAATTTCTCATGGTCAAGGAAACTACAGCTAACACTCAGATGGCAGATTTGTGCATTTCTATCCCTCAGAAATCAATTTCTATCCCTTTCAGATCAGAATCAGAAGAGAAGGACACCATGTTCTTTGAGCAGGAGGTAAATCTTCATGTTTTTCAGGATCCAATGGCAGATTTGTTACAGTCAGCTGTGAAAGTGATTATTGCAGTGTTCAGTGATGAAGAAGATCATGGTCAGCTATGTTTTTGGATGCCCAGTTATCAGTTTGTATTGTTGACCAGGAGTTTTGATCGGGAGAACCAGTTAGCAAGACATCTGCTTGACTGGTTACATTGGAAAGCCAATTATACATGATTGTACATATTTCATTGGTATGCAGGCGGTTGTCATCATCATTCCAAATCTTGATGGACTACTGCCTTTTTTCAAAGCTTGGTAAATTTTTGTTTTAATTCAGTCATGATTCATTTGTGTTTGGTCTGTTGAGTCAGTTTTTTCAAGTTATTTCAGTTTGCCATCGAGTTGGTTTGAGTCAGGTTTCAGTTAAGTTTCATTCAAGTTTTCATTCAATAAATGTGTCAAAGGTTTTGGGTTATCCGTTCAAATAATGATTCCATCGCCCAATGGATGAAGGCACTGGTCTGCTCTCCCAAGTTCTACGGTTCTTGGCACCTCCACGGAGCTGGAGCCACCATCCCCATTGGAGCCAATGTTAGAGTCAGTCTTTGCAGCCTTCCTCCAGTGATCAAACATGCTCTTTCAAAGTGATTTTAAAGTGTCAAGGTCAAATTTTGTCATTACAATGAGTCTTCAAGCAAAATTTGGTCACTAGGCATTAGGTCTAGGGTTGGTCTTCACTCTTTTCAAATTTTGTCCAAATGACAGTCCATGTCGCCATTCAGCTGAGTGTACCATCATTCAGAGGGTTTTCATTGTCATGTCAGGTTCCAAAGAGTCATTTTACATCTCGTTCATGCTTCAGTTGTGCCTAGGTAAGGTCCATTTCCCTCTCCTAGGGTTTTGGAGGTAATTTCTCTTGGACGGTCAAATCATCGGAAAAACTTGTATCCTGATGTTCAAACACCTTCCCCTATCCTTAATATACCTTATTAAACACTTCCCATCACTGAGATCCCTCAAATTCCTCATTTTCCCACAAACCCTAGTTTCTTGCCAAAACTTGGCAATTTTCTAGGCTAGGCCTGTGTTTCGCCCTTTTGGACCCCTTCCCCTCACTCAATCTCTGTGATTACACTTTCCCCTACTTCCTAACATCCCTCCCTACTTCCAAAAATTTCCCCAAGAATTTAGAAGCCACTTATCCCCTTCATTTCGCTTCATTTCGACAAAATCCCTTGTTCCACACATCGGGATAAGTTTCACTCAAAAGATGTTTCAGAGCAATAAAAGATGAATTTGGGAAAACTGAGAGAGGTTTTTTTCCATAACATTCCAAGGACGAAAACCCTCATTCACTTTTTACACAGGTATCATGGTTTTAGAGAAATGTCAAAAATATCGTTGCCTCAGGAGAATTGAATGCACCTCTGAAGTGACCTTGGGAAAATCAAGATTTATCCTAGCATGTTTGGCCAACTGACTTTATTGATGAGTCAAATGATAACTAGACAGAAATACCTTTCCAATGAGCTATCATGAGCTCAATTTGGAGTTACGGAAGACCTTCAAAAGTTGACTGCAACAGCACTCTGCCTTGAGGCAGCCTCATTCTGCTCATTTTGACTAGTGTTGGGAGATTTGGTTTTTGACAGGGTAAATGGAATCCAAATTGCATAATTCCACTTTTTTTGGAAAGTAGACTCCAATATCTTTCCAACGAGCTATCACACGCCCAATTTGGACACCGGGAAGGCCTCCAAAAGCTTCCTGCAAGAGAAACGCGACCCACCTGGGGCCCGAGCGACCCACCTGGGCAGAGCGACCCACGCAGGTCAGGTCAGCAGTGTAAGTTTGCAAGGGGCGCGACCCACCTGGGCTGAGCGACCCACGCAGAGGCTGCGCGACCCACGCATCAACAGAGGTCCGAAATTTCATTTTGAGCGCCCAGTTTCATTTTGGATTGCCTCCAACGGCCTTCAAAAAGGTTTTTAACAATTGCTCAATGGTTTTTAATGTGTTGGGGGCATCATTGATGATTTCAAAACATTTGAAATGGAAGAGTAAACCCTACAGTCATGGCAGCTTTGTTTCTTCAGGGTTTAAAATGTATATGGATGGTTTTATGAGCATTTTACCACCTTGTATCATTGATATATATCCACCTTGGCATATGTGTTAAAACCCCACTGTTTTCATACCCATTATACCATCGTGGCCATCGTTATTGCTTTACCATTGTCAAGGCTTGTGTTCCATGGTGATTATGGTCATGTTGTGTCTCACTGCCCAATGATTAAAACATTCTCATAACTCTGTTTTCACTACCCATTTACACTTATAACTCTGTTGTTATGGCCCATTGACAAACACGTTCATATGATGCATTGCTCCCTTTGACAAGATTTGCCCAATATTCTAAAGGCTGCCCACTTCCTTTGGTCAAGTTTCACTTGTAATTAAACAGAGATATTATCATTGCTTGTTTCCTTATGATGCTTTGACGGTGGAGAATATTTGTTGGGTGTTAAAACGCACATCATAACTTTGTTTTCACTGCATTTATATCAGTATACATAGTGCCAATATCTTGTTCAGAGCCATGTCAGAGACAGAGTCAGTGTAGGAGCAGGAGTCGAACAGTGACTCAATCGTTGAGGTTGATGCACTGAGATGGAGCATACCAGTGCACCAGTAGTGGTAACATATCAGAGAAGCCACAGAGCTTTGTTTCAACATCACGACGAGTACTATCTTCACCCGGGGTGGAAGGGGTCTCGTTGACTTCATCAGCAACACGAGTACTATCTCCACATGGCGTGGAAGGGGTCTCGCCTTCTTCATCAGCGCAGGTACATTCACAGGATAATGATGGAGACAAAGACACCAAGGTCCCATTTTTCATTTTCAACAGGTTGAACATACACATTGCTACATCATGACTGACAACAACACATCATACAACCGAGACAATGTTTTCATCACAGGAACTGCATGCACCAAGAGAGCACTAAAATGGCGGAAAAGGCCTGATCCACTCCGGATTTTGGCCGAGGCTTCATTGAATGAGCAAGACACATGATGGAGGACCTCCGCTCCGAATTTGGGCAAATTCGGAGAAAATTTTGTCATTTTCAAATTTTTGGTCTAAAAAACAGGTTTTGCAGCTACGTGGGTCGCGCGCTCATGCGCTCGCTTTTTTTTGAGACACTTGCTGGAGGATATTTTTACATTTTTTGATTTTTCATGGTTAATTATGCATCCTATGAAGTCAACTTAGCATTTCAACAAAATCTGGATGGTCAAACAGCTCAAAAACACCATGAAAATCACCTTGCTGCCACCTTTTGCACCATCAGGAAGTACCTCTGGGAGAATGAGGTTTTGGAGAGTCAAATCAACTCCAAATTCAGAAATTCCACTTGGGTTGGAATGTAGACATCCAGGGCTTTCCAACGAGCTATCATGAGCTCAATTTGGAGGTCGGGAGCTACCTCAAAATCAGCCTGGAACATGAGCGACCCACGCAGTTCAGGAGCGACCCACCTAGAGATTTTTTTGAGTTTTCAGCTGCCAGCTCAGTATTTCGCCTATTTTGGACCAGTTTTTCATATGGATAGAATTCTTGGGTTTTTATGATGTAAGTTCATGTTTGGCATGTAACTTTGGCTTGTTTTTATCTCTTCTAGAAGATTCACTCTCAAAAGAGTAAAAAATCATGTAATGGATCAGTTTCCACTCTTTTAGAGGCAAGTTGTTAGCTGCCTAGATTGTAGTTCCATGATTAGAATTGGTTGAAACTGATCCCCGAAGAGGGAATTCGACCCCTAGAGGTGGGGAAAGGGGTTAGAGTGATCTATATATTGTAATTTCTGAGGCATTCTACAGGTTGGACTCTTGGGATACTTTTGATATCATTGTACATACTTTTCATATTTTGGCTAAGGAAAGATCAAGGGTTTTGCGGCACTTGTTGGGATCCTTGTGGTGTTCTGTTCTTGATGGTGTTTCTTCTTTGTTTACTGTAAGTTTCTTCATGTTTAATGTATGCCATCCTTTCATTATGCTTCTGAACTAAATTGAATGAGTGATTAAGGTTGAATCCATTGTTTACAGTGCTTAGCCTTTGAATTCAGTTAGTTCTATATGTTTTCAGTTGTTTGGAGAGGATCCAAGTTCTTCTTTGCCCTCTTCAGCTCCTCGTCAGTCTTATCTATCCATAAATCCAATTTAAAGCATCAAGATCATCACCTACCTCGCCCCAGCTTGAACTCTGCAAAGGTCTGACCTTATCCCCGAACCCAAAATCTTGTTTTCCCATTACTCCAGCGAAAACCCAAAAAACCAAAAATCAAACATACCTATCTCTTTACTAGCCTAAAATCAGTTCTTATTGTAAGTCATCTCGCATCCTATTGCTTATTTTTTCGAGATTGACGGAGAGAGCCCTCTCCTGTCCTCGTAGGGCTAGCTACGAGGCTGAGCGTGGTTTGATGTAGCCTTGAGTTTTACTTCATTTCAGCCTGAGGTAGATTTGAGTGCTAACACAAGGAACTCAATGGGAGTTCAAAATGAAAACAAATGGAAATGGTGACCAAGAGTAGATATAGTGTGATCTAATGCAATGGGGGTGACTAATGAATGGGGAAAACCTTATTTAGAAATACAACAAAACATTGGAGTGTTCTAACTCCTAAGGCATGAATAAAATATTATTAATCACATTCTAGAATCAACTTTAGGAATATTTATTATATTTGTTGGAGGGAAAAGGGTTTTAATTTAATAATCTCTTATTTATAAATAACAAATAAAATAAACATTATTATTAGTTTTAAGGGGGAGATGAGGGGAATATACCTAAATAAATAATGGTTTATTTAATTATTTAAAAATGATTTAGTCAAATTTAACTATGAATAGTATTTAAATAATGATTTAAATAACTTATTCTTAGGAAATAATTAAATAAATAATGATTTATTTAATTTATTACCTTGTTTTGGGTTAAATATGACCAAGAAATTTAAACAGATGTGGTGAAAGCGATTTTACTTGGGATAAAATTGGTCTTACATGGTGTACTTGGGTTCATCTAACGATAATGGGTTAGAGGACCAAAAAATGGTGTAACAGATTGCCCCCTAACATACGAGTGTTAGGAGAAAATCGTATGATCGAAGTACGTTGTAAGAACTCAATCACTAGACAGCAAGATAGAAATGAAAGAGAGGAATGTAAGGTAATCTAAAGTGGTGGAGGACTAGACCCTGAGGAGACGAGACTTATAGGTGCAACAAGTCTCAAGTGTATGATGTGGTACCAATGTGAAAGGTGGCAGGGGAGGCATACATATGCCCACCGAGACAACAGTACGAAGAATAAGGCGCCCGGAAAACCACAGAACGCAATAGTAAAACCAGTGCTGGCCTAAACATGAGCCAGAAAACAAGAATGATGAATCCCACATACATGTGATGCTTGGAATAAGCGTCAGGA
The DNA here is from genome assembly GCA_034641835.2 of Pinus albicaulis. Taxonomy (NCBI): domain Eukaryota; kingdom Viridiplantae; phylum Streptophyta; class Pinopsida; order Pinales; family Pinaceae; genus Pinus; species Pinus albicaulis. The sequence goes on from CM076570.1 coordinate 1,461,353,136, forward strand.
CTTATACAATAATATGGTAGTACATGAGATACTAATACACCCAAATGCCCCCTACACATGGGGAAGGGCTCGTGAAATCGGACTGACACGTGCAAATCGAAGAGGTGCTGCAAGTGACTGAGGCTGATATCATCAAATGAGAGGAGATGCATCAAGGGCTAGAATGAAGAAGTCATCCGGGTATGTGGGGGGCTACTTGCAGGGCCACCCCCTCATGAGGGTTGAAACATCTCACACACACCCAAGTATCACCAATAGCTGCTGCTACATCACTGAACCATCAAGTGTATAGATCACGGTCAGGCTGAAAAGAGCTTGAACCAAGGTACAATGCCCCCTAGACCTGACTTCTAGATTAAATGAGCTGTTGTCGACAGAAGTAGTCTACCATAGGTGAGGCAATAAGGGAACCCCAAGTGAGGCACGAGAGAAAAGAGTGGAGCGACGAACAGACGGACACTAATGATGATGAAATGAGGGATATCGAGTGATGGATGGACGACTTCCCTTGTTAGAGCATAAAAGGCATGAATGGCTTGGCAGCGACTGACACAATATCATGAGGGATAGGGGACAATGGGACTGAGGGCTATGAGAGGGGGACCAAGCAATGAAGGATGGAGATCTATAGCGGGATACAAAGGGGGCGCGAGATAGACTCTGGGACTGATGATGACTCAACTCGGATGCTCTAAACAGGGGCGACTCGATGGTGCTGCCATATAGTAAAGGTCCAATGGGGAACCATAAAAACATGAGTACAATAAGTTATCTCATGACGAAAATCAACACGAACAAAGACAAGCAAGGAAGCAAAGTGGTGCCCCAGGTACAAGTGTTGTAAGTGAAGAAATTAGGTTTTGAGGAGAGATGAAAAGGTCCTTCATGGACAAAATTTGTCTTGGTGAAGTATCAAAACATGAAAAACTAACAAACACCCATTTGAGTGCTCGGTGAGAGCTTTCCAATGGTGCAGACGATTTTTCAAACAGGGCTACGGTTTAGTCGCAGCTGGCGAAAGAAAAAATAGGGGTTTCTCTTCTAATAAGGCTTTTTCCCTCCAAAATCATTCATTTGCTTGTGTAGCTGTGGTGAATGTGGAGAGGAGAGAAGGCCCTAAATCTTGCGGTGATCGTAGCAAACAAACCGACCGTTGGAATCGTGATTCGTTAGTTGCAAGTAAGAGGTCTAATCCTACTCTTTGTTTTTGATGGATTCAAAGTTCAAATTAGGGCCTGAAATCTTAGTAACTGCCCCTACTTCTCCCTCACATCCAGGTCACACTTTTTGGGGCAAAAACTGCGACCTGCGACGCAGGTTTGAGCCTGAAAAGTGCGACCTGGCCCAGGTTTTGGCTGAAAAATGTGACCTGTAAGAGGGAGGGGTTTTCAGTGTTGTTTTGGGCTGAGCTTCAGTTTTGGTGTGAGTTAATCCAGTTTTGATGATCGGTAGACTGACAAAGATGGTGTTTTTGTGCAGATATGGCAGATATACGGATCAAATGGAGAGAGAGAGATCTAGGTACACTGCGGACAGAAATCAAAGCAGATCAGGGTGTTCGTCGTGCACTAGCTAGATTTGGGGTTCTAAAATTTTTGGAGAATCCTTTGATGAGGGCTGGTGAGCCCCTGTTAGCCCGGATTATCAGTTATTGGGATCCAGATCATGAGGTTTTTATAGTTCAGGGGCATAGGATCGAGATGAAAGTCCAGGATTTGTATTTCTTGACTGGACTCCCTCCATTGGGGATGGTGGGGAATACGCAGCCAGTGTTACCGCGGGGGCGTAACATTATGGAGTTTGTTTTAGAGCGACATTGTCGGCCGAGTGTCCGAGTCAAAGGGACTCGGATATCTATTGGGGATCTAGAGAGGTTGGAGACTCGAGCAGTGGCTGCAGCAGTGTTGCGGATCATGGGCAGTCAGGCACTCCATCACATCACTGGAGGGCAGATGATGATTGTAGAGAGTGTGTTGGGTGGGACCTACTATGGGTAGGCCCAGATGATGTTGGTGTCGCTGAAACGATAGTTGTCGCTATGTAAGCGGCAAGTGAATCATGATTGTGCGTATGGGACAGTATTAAGCTCTTTCTTCTTTAAGAAGATCCTGACCTTACGACCTCGTATACAGTTGCCTGACGGGGGCATGAGAGAGCCCCGGATGCGTCGGTGGGGACGACTACTGAGTAGAGGAGGAGGAGGGGCGGTCGGGAGGGTGTTTCGACCAGAGTTATTTTCCCATTGGGACCAGATGTCGTTATACATAGACGACTATCCCTATAGTGGGATGAGTTATTGGGGAGATCCGGACTTGCCGCTGCCACCTGGTCGAGTATGGGGACTGGATGGTAAGTGACAAGCAACTAATCTGTTATGTTCCTTTTTATAGTTTGTGACTAGTATTCATGGTACTAATCCTTATATTGTTTGGGATGCAGATATAGCTCCGGTGAAACCGGCCGGATATATGGGACGACCAGCAGCAACAGGTGCTACAGGCGCAAGTGGATCAAGGACAGGACAGAATGAAGAGATGGCCACACTGGTGGATGACCTCCATCGTAGATGTGAGGGACTGCTGACCGGTGTGTCAGAGTGTGGATGGCAGGATTTAGACGACCGATACATAGAGCTATGTATTGGGCTCCCCTCGGAATGGTGAGGGATCATGTGACGCATGGCGATGGCCGGGCAGACGGTGCGTGATCTACGAGCTGCGGGAGCAGAGCCGTTGGCTCAGGATCCTCCGGAGAGTGACTAGATGTGGGGCAGGTGGTGCCCTATAGTAGTGATGTAGGGGCAAGTGGTGCCCCCCATTTTTGTAGTAGTGGTTTTTGTAACATGCTATGGGCATGTCATATGTTTCAAAGTATATGGACTTTAAAACACATGTTATATATATATGAGTTTGATGTGTATTTTGTGGATGCTATTGTCTTATGTGTGATAAATGCCAGTCTAGAACATGGTTTGCGATCTGATCTACGTAGTGATTATGACTTATAGGGATGTGGTTGAATGAAATAAATCTAAATTCCCGTATCAAAATTCTCACCTGTAAATATTGTCTAAACATGATAGGATTATGCGCACGGTAGACACCATTAAGTTGTAAGACAATAAGCAGGGAATCTAAATAAACTTCCAGATGGAGGATGCGATGGGAGAGAGCGTCAGCTAAGAGACCACAAACATCATCATACTCGGCCTGGTTATTGGTGGCGGTGCCAATGCAGACCCCATTTACAAGAACAAGGGTATGCACAGGGGTAAAGATGGCCCAAGCGGCTGAGGCAAGGTTTCGAGAATACCGACTCATGCCATCGGCGTAACCAATGTAATGAGTGGACGAGAGGGTCGAGGGAACAACATCACAAGATAAGATAAGTGAGGAAGATCGGGGACTTGTGTTGTGACGTACATCATAGAGACGGATGGGAGTATCGGGGTTAGGTGAAGAGAGGGGAACATGGTGGAAACCGTAAGAGGCTGCAAAGCTACCGAGATCATCGTTCATGGTGGAAAGGCGTAGAAATGGGTCATTAGGGGAGATGACAGAAGAGCAAGTAAAAATATGGTCAAAACATGAAGAGCCCAAGAATGGCGTTGAAGGGGGATCAGATGAAAAAGGCAGACTGGATATGGAGGGGATGTACTCCGAGGGTTGGTCGGATGATGATAGGTACAAGAGAGGAGTAGTAGATTCGGACATCTCAACATCAGGGGGAGGGATGTCAATGGTGGCTGGAGGATCCTCGAGTAAACTCGACACATACTGAGCAAGGATGGGCGAGGTGGATTGATTCTGTTCCACTTCATACTCGCGAATGACCTCTAAAGAGGCGCGGTAATGCGTGAGGTGAGGAAAATGGTGAGAATAATGGCCATGGACACCACATAAAGCACAGGGTTTGTTGGTGCGAAGGGCCTTTGGGTTCTTGGTTATGGGGGCGGAGGAAACAGAGGCGTCCGAGGCTGACGATTCAGGGAACGCGACTTTGACCATGGGTTGGATACGGGGCAACTCAGGACAAGTATGGGTGGTGTGACTGACAGCATCACACAAATTGCAAGGCTTGGTGGGTCGAGGGGGGGTAGGATCGAGAGCGGTGGCTTTATCTTTGGATGCCCCCCTGCGAGTTTTTCTTTTCTTACCCGTAGCAGTCTCAGCATGAGGAGGGTCGTGCGACAGGGCTAGAGGTACCGTAGTGGTGGGAGGAGCAACGGGAATCGGTTGAACTGGTGTCACAACAATGTATGGTTTAGGGTGGCCGGGAGGGGTTTCGTTTGGAGGAGTAAGATACCATACCGGTATGCCCAAAGTTAAATTAGGTAGGGAAAGGGTGGCCATGACAGGAACCGAATAGATGCCAGGGGGAGAGCCAAGGAAAGGGATTTGACTGGCGGAGTAATGGCCAGGAGGGATGGTTTCTAAATGGGGGAGGCCGAAGGGAACCGAGGCGGGAGGATAAGGAGGTTCCGGGGTGTGAGGGGGAGGTGAAGGACCCGGTGGGAGAGTTTGAAACAACTGAGGAGAAGGGCTAGGAGTAGGGTGAGTCGGATGAGGTGGAGGTTGTTGACTAGCCGGAGCAGGTTGCGGGAGGGCAGCCTGAGACGATTGCATCATGCAAACATTCGCCGAGCTAGGATCAGAGATAGGAGGAGGGGGGGGGACCGGGGATGGTGCCAAGAAAATAGGAGTCTTTGTATACGCCAGGGGAGACACTGGTCAAGGAATCGACAGTTTTCTTATTGGTGACAGTCGAAACGGTGGACTCAGGTGAGATCTGAGATTTAGGTTCATGATACGACAACTGGTCAATGGTGACGATATTGCCATTATGAGGGAAAAACATCTTGCGGTGGACTACGGATGGGATGACAGACATGGCATAGGTGTAAATACGCCCCAAAATGATGTTGTAGTCGAGAGGGGCGTCGATAACTTCAACGTCGACACAGACAGTCTTACCGGCAAGGGTGATAGGGCAGTTACGAAAAATACCAATGGGTTGGGAGGCATGGCCATCCCACGCACGGAGGGTGATGGTGGAAGGGGCCAGCTCAGGGGATCCGAGTTTTTTCCAAACCGAAGCAGACATTACACAGGTAGATGCCCCCTCATCAATAATACATTGAGCGACATTGGCATTTCGGATTTTGACTGGGATTTGGAAAGCAACTGAAGGAGGATGAGGGGGATGGTCTGATTGACGGGCGTCGAAAACAATTAATAGGTCATCAGCAGGATCTACAGCACCTACGGTAGATAGTAGAGCTTTCTTTTGAGAAGGACATGACTGGAGGAGTTCTAGTGTTGAAATGGCAGCTGGAGATTGTGCCAGATCATATACTATGCTGTAGGAATGGGCAACCCGACCAGAGGCAACATTTCGGCGTAATGGACCCTTAGGAATTTTGGTGTGAACCTCAACTTTGGGTAGAGGGATTTGTAAGGGACCATTGGGTGTCGATAGAGGCTCTGTAGAAGTTGATGATGGGGACTTGGAGACAGACGGTACGGGAGGCGGGGAGTATTGACGAGACCGAGTTTGAAGGTTAAGGTCAACAGTGAGAGGTTGGTCAGAGGACATCATAAGAATCTGGTAATCGGAAGAACCAGAAGGAGAAGGTTGAGTGGATGCCGGGGCATGAGTAGCCACAAATCCTTGTTGAGGGAAAGGATCGGTAAACACATAGGGTTGAGAGGTAGAAGTAATGGGGGGGACAGGGGAAGAGGATTGTTGTCCCCGAATGGTGGCCTAAGACTCCCACATCTATCGCATCTGTGGTAAGAGGGAACAATCGTGAGTGTAGTGACTGAAAACACCGCAACATGAACAGGGCTTATTTGTGCAAAGCGGCCTGTCCTGCTTGGGTTGGGAGCCTTGGGGCTGGGTAGCGGTGTTCACGTCAATGCTAGAAGGATTGGGTCCACGATTACCAGAGGTGGATGGATTGCCTCTCCTCCGTCGTTGAGAAGGAGGAGGAGTAGTCGCACCGTGTTGCGCAAATACGTGCCCTGGAGGGGGTAGTAAGTGCAGTTGTGGGGGTGGAGGAGGCGAGGGAGCGGGAGGGCCAAATGCTGGAGGAGCTGGGACACCAGGCTACGGATAAGGGTAAGGGTGAGAATGGGCAACATTGAGGTAAGCAGGAGAGTGGGAAAAAGGAGGAGGCATGCCAAAGCCTGGATACATGTTACCGGGATGGGGAAAGGTGCTGGAGGTGTTGGCCCCGCTGGGAGGAAAACCATAGGGCATAAGAGGTGGAGCAAAGGTATGAGACATGGCTTCAATGATACCGTCGGTGGAGTGAGAGGTCCCAGAGGCGTTAGTGCCCCCGGGCTTGGGGAGATCAAGAAGGATAGTATAAACATAACCAGACTCGGCATAGATAAGGTCATATTTTAAGGCGATTTGAAGGGCGGCTTCTTCGGTTTGGGGGAAATGGGAGGCAACATCTTTGCCAATGGGAGGTAAGAGAGAGCGAAGGAACCAATCCATGTAAACTCGATCTTCAAAGGGGGGAGCACGGCATAAGCTTCGTCGTCTTCGCCACTCCTGGACATGAGTGGAGAGACGTGTTGAAGAGGATTGTTGAAAGGAGGTCAATAGTTCAGTGCCAGTGTCGTATCGGAGAGGGAGCTGGAAATAAGACAAAAAGGCTTGGGAAATGGTTGCAAAAGTGGTATGGGAAGAGGTGGCTTGATCAACATACCATTTGGATGTGTCGCCAGTAAGGCTGTGTTGGAATAAACGAAGACGAATGGAGTCAACGGTGATGGAATTAGAGAAGCACCACATGTGGAAAGATCGGATATGCTTGGAGGGATCTTCACTAGCAAGGCCTTAGAACTTGGGAATGTTGAAGGGGAGCTTGGTTGGCATAGCAGGCCAACTGACATCGTGGCGGATAGGATCATTGATAAGCTGATTGAATTCGGGGAGACTGAGACCGGCCATATACGGAAGTAATGGGGAAGTCGAGGTAGGTCCCGTAGTGGTTCCATTGGAATTGGACTCAACAGTAGAACTGGGGTTAGGGCTAGGTCCAGAACTAGACATGGTGGAGGTAAAGGGGGGAGAACCAGAAGGGCGGGGAGAACCCGAACAATCAGAGGAAGAGTCGGAGTGCGGACTCGGGGGAGGACTTACTAGATGACGACGGGAAGGAGGAAGTCGACCAACCAGAAACTGAGGGTGAAGGCCAAGAAGTCGCCGGGAGAAACGCCTTGGAGGCGCAATGATGACGGGAAGAAGAAATACCGACAAGGGAAGCAAGGTGCAAAAGCAAGACGCAACAAGGGCAAGGAGGTGCAATGTCGATTAATTTTAGAGTATTTTCCAGGCAGTGTTAACCAGGCTCTTCTTCACTTAGGGTCAGTGTGTGGCGTGCGTTAATTTTAATTGATTAAACCCAGACGTTTTGAGAGAAAAAGAAAAAGTGTGATGTGTAATGGAAAAGAAATCTGCAATAAATAAGACTGAAAGAACAGGAAATTAGCAACTAAAAATGCAACAATCGAACCCAAGAAGGTGGGTCTCTCAAAACTAGTCTAGAAGGGACAAATCACACTAACAAGAGACTAATAGATCTAAGGTCCGGAGGGACTGGGATCTAATGGAGAAATCTGCTGGAAAGTGGTGTAGAAAGCAGCAAAGAGGTAGGGGCAAGGTTGCTACTAGAAAATAGGAGATCAGCTAAAAAGAGGGGGTCAAAGGGGTGACCCTAGAGATGAACCCTAAACAAAGCGAAAGGCAGTGTATAGAAAGGGAAGAAAAGCTGACCTGTGAGGATCTGAACAAGAGGTATCAGATCTGAAATAAGGCTGAAACTTCTGGAAATTCAGACGTCTGAAAAAAGAAACAAACTCTCCCACAAAAAGTGGAGGGAACTGAAGCCCTAAGGGGCAAGAGTCCCACTTAGGTGAGTGAAATAGATCAGTAACAGGTTTGAACGAGTGGAGACAGAGGCTGGAAAACCTTGACAGAAGCTTCAGTGAAACCCAGAAAAAGTGCTGGCAGATTGCAGAAAAAATTGCAGGTCGCAGGTTTGGGCCTGTTTTCAGGCCAGGTTGCAGATTTAGAGCAGAAAAGTGCAACCTCAAGGCCAGGTCACACTTTTTGGGCCGATAAGTGCGACCTGCAGATCTGGGTCTGGCAGTGGCAGATTTCAGAAAAAAATTTCGTCTCAGCAGCGGCTGATGTCGGTCACCTGCGCAAAAAGGCCAAAAACACACGGAAGTTAGAAATTTGAATGTTTGAGGGTTTTTAGAGGGGAAAAATAGCATAAAAATGGAAAAAATAGGAAAAATAAAAAGTGGAAGAGAAACCCTAGGGTCTGAAACAGTTGGATATGCAGGAAGATAGAAAACGACAGTGGTCGCAAAAGAAAACTCGTGTGGAGTCACCAATTGTTAGTATGATTCTTTCGTCGTAAAATATCACTTTAGCTATGCATATCAAGTAGCCCTAACATCAAATATGGCTGCAAAATATCCTTAAGTTTGCTGCATAAAATTAGATCTAAGCATAAAAGATATTAAACAAATAAGATATAAAATGGCTCCATGCATCCAATGAACAAGACAAAAACAATGTATAAAAAGAATCTTATATTATAGTAAAGAATGGGGCACCTGAGAGGAAAACAAGAAAGGTGTTTTCCAGTTCTCCTCAGTGGGATGGGTTCTTGGAAGTCCTCAGTGTTTCAGATCTAAAATTCCTCTCTTTTGGTTAATGTGGAAAACCCTAACAAACATGGAACTCAATGGGAGTTCAAAATGCAAACAAATGGAAATGGTGACCAAGAGTAGATCTAGTGTGATCTAATGCAATGGAGGTGACTAATGAATGGGGAAAACCCTTCTATTTATAACAAAATATTGGAGTGTTCTAGAACTTGGTGCATGAATAAAATATTATTAATCACATTCTAGAATCACCCTTTAGGAATATTTTATTATATTTGTTGGAGGGAAAAGGGTTTTTGACTTGGGTCAATTCCTTTATTTATAAATAACAAATAAATAAATGATTTGTTTATTATTTAAGGGAAATGAGGGGAATATAATTAAATAAATGATGGTTTATTTAATTATTTAAAAATGATTTAGTCAAATTTAACTATGAATAGTATTTAAATAATGATTTAAATAACTTATTCTAAGGAAATAATTAAATAAATAATGATTTATTTAATTGATTACATTGTTTTGGGTTAAATATGACCAAGAAATGTAAACAGATGTGGTGAAAGTGATTTTACTTGGGGTAAAATTGGTCTTACATGGTGTACTTGGGTTCATCTAACGATAATGGGTTAGATGACCAAAAAATGGTGTAACAGAGGAGTAGATGATAAACTCATGCAAGGAGGATCTTGCAAGGGAGTTTGAAATGAAGGACATGTGACTCCTTCACTATTTCCTTGGTTTGGAAATATGGAAGCAAGATGGTGAACTTTTTTTTTCTCAAGGAAAGTATGCCAAAGATATACTGGGTAAGTTTCACATGGAGAGTTGTAAACCCATGGACACTCCTCTTCCAGGAAATTTGAGGAAATAGGATGCTACCTCAGGAGAAGTAGTGGACACTACTGTCTATAGGCATCTAGTGGGTTCACTGATGTACTTAGTGAATACTAGACCAGACATTTGCTACACAGTTAACCAACTAAGTCAAGCTATGGTTAAGCCGACCAAATGCTTTTGGAAGGTAGGGAAGCATGTCTTGAGATATCTCAGGGGCACTACAGAGTATGGATTATGGTACAGATGGGCAAAGGGAGTGAAGCTTCAAGGCTTCACGGATGCAGACTGGGTAGGCATTCCATCAGACAAAAAGAGCACATCAGGAGGGATCTTCAGCATAGGATCGACATCAGTTTCTTGGTACAGCAGGAAGAAGCGATCTGTGGCACTTAGTTTAGCTAAGGCAAAGTACATGGCAAGAAGTAAAGCTTCATGTGAGGCCATATGGATGAGAAAGATCCTGGTTGGTTTGTTTGGTTCTCAGATGGATCCGAAAATGATATATTGTGATAACCAAAGTTTCATTAAACTCTCAGTTAATGTGGTGTTTCATGATAGGTCCAAGCACATACATTTGGTACCACTATCTTAGAGATTGTGTTCAAAGGCGCATAATGTTACTTCATTTCATTCCCACGGAAGATCAAGATGCATATATTCTGACGAAGGTGCTCAGTAGGAGCAAATTCGAATACCATAGAGGTAGGATCACGGTGGCAGATAATCCCTTTCTTGTTGAGAGGGAGTTTTGAAGTCCAACAAGAAATTGCAGCACACACGCTAGTGTGGGACCAATAGGTCCTAGTGATACATTAGTGTGATGGCCATATTAATTAATTAATTTGGTGCAATGTCTAATTTAATTATCCCTTAATTAAATTGGACAATAAAATGTAATCTTATCTCATGATCACTTGTACCGATTAAATGAGTGTGATAAACTCAGTTAGCTCATGTATTTTGAGTTGAGAGTGGTTGGTGAGGCATGCAGAGTAATTCTATTAGTTATGGAGTTCAAATTGCAATTGGTGCATTATTTTAATTCATGTGTAATCAGTTAACTCAATTAAGTGAGTTAAAGTCAGTTGAACTAGTTGTAACTGTTTGTTGCACTAGTGAGAGATCAAGTGAATTATATATTATTTAATTCACAAATAGTGATCTGCCATGCAACTGATGATTTACTATTAATAGCTACATGCATGTCAGTTCCAGTCGAGACCTAGTTGAGACAAAGGTTAAAGGGAGGTTGACTATTAGTTATGTGATTAGTAGGTTGCCTGCATGCAACCAGAAATCCATTGGAGTGCCCATGATCCTTGCCCAGTTTAGGAAGGCCAAAATTCCTAAATAATAGGGATTGCATTCATCGGGAATTGTGCAAGCAAGGCAGGCTGTTTAGAAGCTGAGAATTGGCTAAGTGTTGGTCAATTTTGTCTAGGACAGTGTGAAACAGTTAGCGGAGTCCAAGAGACTCTTGTGAGAAGAGTGCAATGTAATTGTTTCATGATTCCATGGTTAATATACAATAGAAGATAGAGGGGCTTTGAGCAGCAAGCTTTCCCTTGGAAATTATCTATGTTGTGGTTTGATTTGATTCTTTCTTTGCTTCATGTGATTGGTGATTGTGTTTAATTTCCGCAATTGATTTGTAGAAGCGATTTAGTATCTAGCTTTAATACATTGTTAAATCGGATTGAATCCATTGATATACATATGTTTGTGTAATTTCTACACATTGACCATAACCAATGAAAACAAATACCTCCAATCATAGTTTCAAGTGTTCCTTAACCCAAGAATGTATGATTTTAATTGGTTAAAAATGTGCTCAGCTATCCACCACCATTTTGTATGATATTTTCACATGTGATTTTCATTGCATGTCATAGAGATTTGCAAGGTGGCATGGTCATTCTGGAATTCCAAAAATCAAAATTTTTGTAGTACTTGCTTCAACATTGCATCATAAACTATTGGTCTTGAAAATTATAGAAACATAGACTGTTTTTATGGGGAAAATTTATTTTTTAAGATATTTTGTTGTATTTGTATTATATTCTTGTTGGAAAATATGGATTTCAATAACTTATTGTTAACTTTGGTAAGGAGGTTGTTGAGAGATTCATCTTATTGTTATTTCTTGGAGAGATTAGATAATATAGGAAAACTATTCATATAAATTTATTGTAGTTGAATATGAAGCCTAGACCTTTATAAGAAATTTCTCTCTTCATTATTTTAATGGTTGTATTGGTGGAGAAAACATTTGGAGCCTAAGACATTTGGAAGATTGATAAAACTATCTTGTGGGTGAGGAATCTTTTAAACCTTTTTGTTGTTTTTTTCTTTTGTTGTTGAAGTAGCTTGACATATGTTTATGGGGTAACAATTTGGTATTTATCCATTCTATATTATGCTATATATATAATGTTATCTATAAATGTATTTTTATCCTCGAAATCAATCCTTGAATGTCTTTCTATAATGGTGGTTTAAATGAGTATTGAAGGGAGGGTCCTGAGCTCCAATAAGCACTTGTAGACATGAAACCAAAGAAAGACCTACCCTATTCTTACATGTTATACCCTGGATCTATTTCCTCAAGCAAGACTGCAATTCAAAAGCCAACCCTACTTAAGGTGCAAGTAAAAAATGCACAAACACAACAATAATAAAAAATAAAGTTGGGCGTGGGAGATAAGAAAAAAAGTACAATGGTGCATCCAATAATATGCATATTATGGTGAGGTGGCTCCAAGTCCTTAAATCTCCCTATGGTTCCTTCCTCTCAAGGCCCTCTATATTCCAATCATCTTCAATATCTCCTCTTCTCAATCTTTAATGGATGTCAAGAGGAAAATGGAGAAGATAGGTACAATGGGTGATTCTAAGTGAAGAGAAAATCCAACAATGTGTCCTTATAATGCTCATAAAGAGATCTAGGATAAAAAATATCTAATTAAGAATAAGACCCTTACCCTATGAGGAGGGGGAATTTCTATAGGTATCTTTGTCCTTCTAAAGTATTTACAAGAAAATAGGTCCATATTTGATCTAAAGCTCACGCTTTAGCTAAAAATTGAAAGTGCTCGAAATTGCTTCAAACCTGAACAACCAGATAGTGTTCGTCGCCAGGATTACGGCGCAACTCGTTTCATCAAAATCTGAGTTCGTATGGCTGAGTTATCATCTGTTGTTCGTTTTCCAAAATAGGAAAAAATGAGAAGAACAGGTATAGTGCTAATGTGGCAGGTACAATCAACATTTGCAGGAAAATCCTCTAGAAACAGCCAATGACATTGTGCCAAGTGGCACCATCAGATTCGCCGATGATGACTAGGAAGTGAAATTTTTTTATTTCCTAAGTATAAGTGTAACTTTATTAAATTGGCATTTTTTTATATGGTGGGCAATGGGGAAGGGCCACATGGCATGCCACGTACCCCCCCCCCCCTAGCCGGACAGGTTGGAAGGTCGAATTACTGTCATATTAATGGTTGGACATTAGTGTTGAGTCTCAAATCTGCATCTTTCTTATACACCTTTCTAGACCTTTTTCATTCACCTGGACCTTCTAAGTCATCAATATCATTGCATATTAATTGTAAAATAGCATTTAAAATGGTTTTTAACTATGTTTTGTGTCTGCTGTTTGATTTAGATTTTTTCTCATTTAGCTGCGGAATCTTGTCACTTTCTGCAGCTGCTGCAACTTTCCGTAGCCATTTTGTTAAATTCTATGTTGCAGGTATCTTCAGGCAAATCGAGCAACATGGGCAAGTTAGAAATGACGTGGACATGGATCATGTCCTATTGGCTCAGCCGAATTCACCTAAGAAGGCTTTGGTCAAAGGTGGCCAAGTGGTGGTCAACCGTAGAGTCCCACGGTGACAGAACTCTATTTCTCATCACGTGGAGATTTGCGTGGCCGTTTCTAGATCACGGGAGACACATCAACACCTGTAAACAGCTCCATAAGCCGAATCCAATAGCCACTCTCCATAGATTTAATCCTCACGGCGGCCATAACGCTAGATCTCTGGAGGTGATGGTTCACGTGTCTTCTATCAGCGCAGACTTTAGGGAATTAGTTATATCTCCCTCTGTTATAAATAATGTGTTCTCATACGCATAATAGTTAGATCTTCTTTAGCTCTGTAATGTAATTGCGTTGCCATTGTGCTGTGACATTATCTCTCTGTTATGACCGCATTTTAATATATGAGAAGACTCTGTTCATAAGCGTAATTCGTATTTGAAAGTTGCTCCCCGAGGTCTGTGCAGAGGGCCCCTGCACATGCTGAGGTTTTGTGTATTACTGTATAGTTTCATGCTTCATTTCTTTATGTTCATTATGCCATCATCATTCACATGTATATAGATTACATCTTTCATGGTATTTACATTTCATCTTTGTCCATAATATTTTATGTTTTATATTTTACTTCTGTCCATAATCTTTTATGTTTTATGTTGTTGTTAACTGATCAGTGCTCTTGTTTCAGATTACAATAGGCAGCCCGGGCATTTGCACATCTTTTTATAATGACTAATGACATGGAATCAATATTGTCCTTCTGCTGATTTCTTTTTCTTAGTTTTTGTTTAATTCCAGCACTGTTTTGTTTATTTCAGTCTTGCACATTTGCTTTAGTAGTTAGATTAGATATTAAATTGCTCATGTCATTTTCAGTTACCTCCGAAAGCCATAGTGAGACTAATGGTGAGGGATTGAAGTATGAGTGTGTAGTTTGATATTAGTTTACTTTTATGCAAGTTAGATATTAAACTGTTCATGTCATTTTCAGTTACCTCCGAAAGCCATAGCGAGACTAATGGTGAGGGATTGAAGTATGAGTGTGTAGTTTGATATTAGTTTACTTTTCTGCAAGGTAGATATTAAATTTCTCATGTCATTATCAGTTACCTCCGAAAGCCATAGCGAGACTAATGGTGAGGGACTGAAGTATGCGTGTGTAATTTGATATTAGTTTGTTTTTCTGCAAATTAGATATCAGATAGCTCAAGTTGTTTATGATTACCTCCGAAAGCCATAGCGAGACTAATGGTGAGGGGTCAGAATATGAGTTGATGTAATGTGATTTTAGTTTTACTTTACTTGCAATCTTTTCTTTGAGTACAGTTTCTTTTATGTTTAGACAGTAGCAAGGGTAATGGTTTTCATGATCAATAGTTCATTGTTTGTTTTAACTAGAATAGTGGCACATTTTCATTTCCTTTTAATTTCGTCATTGTATGTTTCAAAATCCTTTTGAAGTTTGAAGTTTGGTAAATCATTATAAAGGACATCATTGCCTTGAACAATCATAACCATACTTGTCTTTTAGAATTTCCATCTCACATTAGAAAACCAATCGAGATAAAAAGAAAAAAAACCAAAAACGACAAAAAGTAAGAAATAGGTTATCTTGCACATATAGTGCGCCACACTTCGTCAGCTTACGAATCCCAGATTGACAAATTAATGTAGCAATTTAGGAAACACTAAATTGACCAAAAATTTTGGCGCTGTTGCCAGGGAAGTGTAACTAGGTAGCCAATTTCTTAAAAAAAAACACAAAACAATAAAAAGAAGGGAAAACTTGATAACTTCTTGAAGTATGCTCTCCTCTTGCACCTAGTGTGATCTGGAGGATCAGAAAAGAGAGTTTTTGGTTCAATAATTTCTTAAGTATGCTCTCTTCTTGCACCTAGTGTGACCTGGAAGATCAGAAAGAGAATTATTAGCCCAACTTAAAAAATAAAAAAATGACATGCATAGAGCAAGAGATTCTAGGGGAAGGTTTATAGCTAAAGCCAAGAGTTCGATTTTCACAACTCCATCTTCTTCAAGGCATAGACAAGATTCACCACCATCTACCCCTAGCCTTAAGATTTTTGGAATTCAAGGAGCAGCTGAATTAGAGGATTCTCCTATACCACCTACTAAATCTCATCTAGAAAAGGATCCTTTCTTTACTTCTACGGGAGAGTATATTGTAATCAAAGAAGTAGAATCACCTGAAGAAGAAAAGGAAGAGATTCCCTCTCATCCTCCCTTGATAGAAGAACCAGAGGACCTTGAGGACTCTAAAGAAACTATCATGGCAGAAGAAATAATAGATGGATTTGGAGGTAGAGGTATAGGTAGAGGAGGAGGAAACAATGGAGACAACAATGGTGAAGGTAATAATGGAAGAAATAGGGAAGGAGACAACTTGTTTGGATTCCCTATAGTTGATGAGGAAACTCATACAACGATGAAAAACATCTTACCATCTGTCCTCCCCAACTTTTATGGATTGCGAAGTGAGGATCCTGAAACATTTCTGTTTGAGTTTGAAGTCGTGTGCCGAACCTATGACTATATGGAAGACTCTCAAAAACTCAAACTGTTTCCTTCAACATTGAAGGGAGCCGCTTTGAAATGGTTCATGGGATTAGCCACCCAATCTATTGGGACTTGGAATGACATGAAACAAACATTTTTGGATAGATACTTGGACTATTGTATGCCCACCAATCACAAGGATGAGGTATTCAAAATGATGCAAAAAGAAGATGAAAATTTGGAAGATTTACTTGAAAGATTTCAATACAACTTAAAAAGAGCAAAGATGAGCAACTTAGATGATGAAACTTTGAAAGCCCTCATATTAAAAGCCATTAGATATGAATGGATAGATATTTTAAACATGATGGGGAAAGGAGACATTTCTCAACTTCCACTTCGTGACATAACAGAACTATGTGTCCATCTCTCAAGAGGAAAATCTAAAATAGGAAAAGGGCCTAGGGATCCTTCTCTTATCAGGGCTAAAAAATCTGCAACTGGATCAGTAATTAGGGCAGAGATTGGCAATATGCTTGATGAATTCAAAATTGATATCTTAGGGAGCCTTAGTGAACAACTAGACACCCTTAAGATCCAAAACAAGCAGAAAGCAGAAACATATGCTCTAGCCATCTTTTGTCTGAAATGTAGGAAGAAACATGCTTTAAGGGAATGTCCCTTGGATGCAAAAGTTGTAGAAACATGTATAATTTTCTCAGAGAATCATGAGATCAAGGATTGTCCTTCAATTCCTGGATTCAAAGCTGTCTTTCAAGAAGACCCAAATTCAGTAGAATCTCTCTGTTTTGTTGCAAGAAGACCTTGGCAGGGACAACAAACTCAAGGGTTTAACAACCCTATGAATCTTCAAACCCCACCAAATTGGAATCCTTGGCAGCAACCTTGGCCCCAACATCAAAATCCATATCAGCCATGGGTACAAGGGATGCAAAATCCTTATGGGAGATTTGCTCAATTTTATCAATATCCTCCATCTTTTCAAAATCAACAAGTTCCACAACTTCCAAACCCAAATCCACAACTTTCATTGCCATTTCCACAACAACAACCTTCTCAACAAAATCCAAATCCTCAACTCATGCTTCCATACCAACAAAAGACAAATCAACTTCCAGCTCAGCCATTGCTAAATCCTAACAATAAAAATCCTCAGAATACTTACATGATAGAAGGACAACAATTTCATACCTATATGATTGTTCCTCTCAATGATGTAAAACTCAGATCTGGTAGAGTTTTAGAAAAACCTTCTATAGATGTCCAAGAGAAAGATACCTCTGAGGAGGACTCTCTTAAAGCCAATAAGGGTTATGAGGAAGCATCTCTTCAAAACTCACCCACAACTCCTATAGTTGAGCAACCTGCATCTTCATCTACACCTCCTTTTCCTGAAAGACTACAAATTGACAAGGGGGTGGAAAAACAAATCTTGTTGCCTAACTATGATTTTCTAGATGAATTAAAGAATGTTTTTATCAAGATTCTCTTGCTACAAGCCATTCGAGATATTCCTATTCTAGCAAAAACAATAAAGGAGTTGAGTTTCAAAAGACCAGGAAGGAAACTAAAAGACACAAGAAGAATCCACCTGGTAGGAAAAATCGCAGATATCATGATGGGAAAAATTACCATGCAGAAGTATGTAGATCCAGGAAGTCCAATTGTCAAGACACATATAAATGGGATAGAAATTCCAAACACATTGATTGACTTAGGGGCTGCTATCAACATTATGAGTAGACAAACTATGGAACAGCTAAAAATTCCTAACCTTCTTTTTACACCTACTTTACTGCAACTTGCAGATCGATCAGTTATTAAACCAGATGGTGTATTAGAAGATATTTCAGTCTCCTTAGATTCTTGGGAATATCCAGTAGATTTTATGATTTTGACTCCCAAGATTAATCTAGGAGGGCACCCACTTATCTTAGGAAGACCTTGGCTAGCCACAGCTGATGCTTTCATTAGTTGTAGATCTATGGATATGTACATTTCTAATGGTAATTCAACAAAGAAATTCAATTTGTATCCTCCAGCAAAAGAAATCACAGAAGTAGGAGACAATGAATGGGTTGATGATGAGGATATTATACAACCTGTCTTTATCATTTCGGAAATTAGTGAGGATAGTCAAATTCTGAACACATTAGAAAATTTTGAGACATCTTCAGAATATGACCCCACACAATTTCAGTTGGAATCTGACATAGAATATTTATCATCAAGACAAATGTATCTTTACTCTATGGAAGAGTTTGGTAGTTCTACCATTGATATTTTTCCAGGAAAAACATTGAATATCAACAAACATTTGGAAAAGTCACAACAAGAAAAACTAACCAAAATCTTGCAAAAACATACTACTGCATTTGCATGGGAGTATACTGACATGAAAGGTATTGATCCTAAGACTTGCATCCATCATATCTATATTGAGGAAAACAGTAGACCAATCAGACAACCTCAAAGAAGGATGAATCCAAATCTTAGGAGATAGTGAAAGAAGAGCTCCAAAAACTACTCAATGTAAACTTCATTTATCCAATTTCAGATAGCCGATGGGTTTCTCCTTTGGTTATAGTACCTAAAAAGAATGGTAAATGGAGGATATGCATTGATTACAGGGAATTGAACAAAGAAACTTTGAAGGATCACTTTCCTTTGCCTTTTATCGATCAGGTATTAGATACATTAGCAGGTAAAAAGTAATTTTCATTCTTGGATGGTTTTAGTGGCTATAATCAAATTCAGGTAGCACCTGAAGATCAAGATAAGACCACATTCACCTATCCATGGGGAACTTTTGCCTATCGAGTACTTCCTTTTGGGTTATGTAATGCACTCGCAACATTCCAAAGAGCAGTACTAGGAATTTTTTCTGATCTAATCCATGATTGTGTAGAGGTTTATATGGATGATTTTACTGTTTATGGTAATTCATTTGAAGAGGCATTAGAAAATTTGGAAAAAGTTCTTATAAGATGTAAAGAAACAAACCTTTCATTAAGCCATGAAAAATGCTTTATGATGTTTACTGAAGGGATTGTTTTAGGACATCATATTTCGGGAGATGGGATTAAGGTTGATAGATAAAAAGTTGAAGTCATCTCCAAGTTGCCTATTCCAAATTGTCAAAGAGATGTTAGAAGTTTTCTAGGATTTACTGGTTACTATAGAAGATTTATAGAAAACTTCACTAAAATAGCATCTCCACTCTTTAAATTTCTTACAAAAGACTGTGAATTTAAATGGGATCCTGATTGTCAATCAACCTTTGAAACTTTGAAAACAAGAATATCTGAAGCACCTATCTTGAGAGGACCAAATTGGAAACTCCCTTTCCATATTTCTACATATGCTTCAGATACAGCTCTAGGAGCTGTGTTGGGTCAAAAGGATTTAGTCCCTTATGCCATTTACTATACTAGTAAAAATTTGACTCCCACTGAGTTGAACTATACTGTAACTGAAAAAGAGTTTTTAGCTGTTGTTCATGCAATCAATAAGTTTAGACATTATATAACAGGCTATGAAACTTTTATTCATATTGACCATTCTGCAATTAGATATTTAATGAACAAACCTGTTACTAATGGCAGAGTGACAAGATGGCTCTTACTTTTACAAGAATTCAATATTACTGTGTTGGATAGACCAGGGAAACAAAATACAGTAGTTGATTTCTTGTCTAGGATTCAGAATACTAAAGAAGATTCTCCTGTAGAGGATAAGTTTCCTGATGAATACTTGTTTGCAGTAACTAGTAAGACTCCTTGGTATGCAGATATTGCTAACTATTTGGTTAGAGGGAAACTACCTTCACATTTATTTCCAAGTGAAAAATGAAAAATTATTCAGGAGAGTTCAAAATATTCATGGATTTCTAACGAATTGTTTAAAACAGGGCCAGATCTTGTGATCAGAAGATGTGTCAGGGAAGATGAAATGCCTGATATTCTTAGGGCATGTCATGATGAACCATGCGGCGGACACTTTGCAGACAAAAGGACGGCCTATAAAATCCTCTCTTTAGGATATTATTGGCCTTCCCTCTTCAAAGATGCAAAACAATATGTCAAAAGGTGTGACAGCTGCCAAAGAGTAGGGAAACCTACCCTTTCAAATGAAATGCCATTGCAACCACAAGTACTCATTGAACCCTTTGAAAAATGGGCTTTATATTTCATTGGACCTATTAATCCACCATCTAAGCAAAAGAAGTATATATTGGTTTGTACTGATTATGTTACTAAATGGGTAGAAGCCAAAGCATTAGTGTCTGCTACTGAAAATTCAATTGTTAATTTTCTTTATGAGGATATTTTTACTCGCTTTGGTGTTCCAAGAGAAATTGTGACAGATCAGGGAAGCCAATTCACATCCAACTTGGTGGAGAAGTTGATGGAAGAATACAAAATCAAGCACAGAATATCTACTCCTTACCATCCGCAAGAAAATGGTCAAGTGGAGTCTACAAACAAAGTTCTTGAAAGTATCATCACCAAAACTGTTCATCTACATAGAAGAGATTGGGCAGAAAGGCTTCCTGAAGCCTTGTGGGCCTACAGAACTACATGGAGAAATACAACAGGACATTCTCCCTATGAACTTGTTTATGGGAAAGAAGTCATGCTCCCCATTGAGTTCCAAGTCAAGACCTTCAAGATAGCAGTTCAATTGGGGATGAATTTATCAGAAGCCCAAAAGCATAGAATGGAGCAATTAAATGAGCTAGATGAGATCAGACAAGAGGCAATTCTAAGAACTGAACTAGTTCAATATCAAAGAGCTAAATGGCATGACAAGTACATCAAAGAGAAGAAGTTTCAAGAAGGAGATTGGGCATTGTTATTTTATTCCAAGTTTAAAGATTTTCAAGGAAAATTTCAGACTCATTGGCTTGGGCCATATGAGATTGACAAGATCTTTAGCAATGGAGCGGTAAGAATCAAGACCATTGATGAGTTTCAAACTCCTCTTATTTTGAATGGCCACAGATTGAAAGTTTATCATAAGCCACTCTCAAAAGAGGAATTTGTCAAAATGTTTCAAGAAAATTCTGCAATCAGGCTGGTACAGAAGAATTCTTCTTCTCCACCAGCCTAGCTTTTGTTCTTTTCAGTTTAAAAAAAAAAAAAAAAATTGTATAAGCCTGAAAACAAATCATTGATTGGCAGTCTTATACAGAAAATGTAGGGTGAAAATCAGGAACACCTGACACCCTATATTTTCCAAAAAAAAAATATTTCTCTTTCATTTCACAAGTTTTGTGACCACCCACTCCATTCCATTCCACTTC
The DNA here is from genome assembly GCA_034641835.2 of Pinus albicaulis. Taxonomy (NCBI): domain Eukaryota; kingdom Viridiplantae; phylum Streptophyta; class Pinopsida; order Pinales; family Pinaceae; genus Pinus; species Pinus albicaulis. Next base: position 1,461,374,329 of record CM076570.1, read on the forward strand.
ATTCCACTTCATTTCACTCCACTTCATTCCATTTCACTTCATTTCATCTATTTCATTTACCAATAAAATTTTCTTTCATGACCATTTTCATTCAGTCAGTTATCATCCGTCTATTTCCATTCACCCAAATAATAGTTGTGTCAGTTTCCGCAGCTGACACCTGTTTCCGTAGCTGAAACCAGTTTCTGCAGCCGGAAGCAGATTCTATAGCTACCACTCTGTTCTCAAAAGAATGTACAGTCAGATGTATTTCCACAATCATGAAATCAAATGCAGGTATGAAGACATATTATGAAGATATGGGGCATTCAAGACATCAATGAGGAGCAACTAATTGAAGACCAATGAAAAATGGCAAGAATTCCAAGGTATGAGTAAAAATTTATTTCAAATGGCATTTAAGCACATTTTTACATAGTTATAAACCATAGCTCCATTATATGCAATGATTGTGTTGACAAACTCCGTAACCATTCCACGATCTATATATGATCCTCCCACAATCCTTGCATTCATTTTCAAACGGTCCCATAATCAAACCTCCGATCTTCATTCATACTCCGATACTCCACCTGTGATGATGAAACGTGGTTGATTTGATTACGGCTTCTTTCAGCCGCATAAAATCCGTAGCCGTTTTATAAACGTGCTTACATTTACTCTGCAGCCACCTAAATTTAAATATTGCCGAATGCGTTCTACTCCTCCTATTGTTCTATTGATCTCACAATCGCATTTCTATCGTGCTCACGTAACCCTTCTCTGTTCCGCTTCACCCCATTTGTTCTCTATTATGCTACAGTCTGTATACCCATTCTCTGATATCTGCCTACAGTCATCGTGCTCATTTCCGCTCATTTAGCCGTCTTACCTCCATTGAACCCTCCTCACGCAGACAAGTTTTAAAGAGCAGAAAGAAGGATGGGTCAGTTGTTGAGAATAGAACCAGAAGGACCTAAATTCATGGAAGGATACCCGCAAGTCAGGGATATATTGAAAAAGGCAAAGTGGCTTCGGTTTATCCAAAAGTTTAGAGGCTACCATAAAGAGGTGACAAAAGCTTTTGCAAGGTCTTTCAATGGCCTAGAGGTAGAGATTGGGGACCTCAAATTTACAGTGAATGAGGCATCCATAGCAGCTGCCACAAAACTTCCTCAAGAAGGTGAACGCTGGTTCAAGAACAAGAGTATTAGTGATGAAGCTTAGAGAGTAATCCTACGTAACCCAGGTATGGATGTAACTATTTTTAAAAGGGGAATTCCTGTTCATGCTTTGAAAGAGGAGTGGGCTACTTTGCTGCTAGTTATTCAAAAATTTATCACCTGTGAGGGCCGTTTTGGGTCAATGTATATGTATCATACCCGATTGCTGATGAATTTTCTAGATAACCATACCCTCAATCTGCCATACTTTTTATTAAATAGTTTGAAGAAGATGTCTGTGACCGTTCAGAAGCATTTAGGGGACGTAGAACCACATTTATATCACCATGGTCTTGTGAAAATTTTGATTGAAAAACAGTTAAAAGAGAAAAAGGACACACGGGAACAATTTTTGATTAGAAATTTCTTTGAAGAACCTCAAGAAATTCCTGAAGGCAGTACATCAAGAAGGAGTAGGAGAAAGAGAACAAATGATGAAACTCAAAGTACTCCTACTACTACAGTTGAAAGAACTAGTAGAGATGAGAGACTGTCAAAAAGAAGGAAGGAAGAAACCAAGGGTAAAAAGCCAATAAAATCAAAAGAGAGAAAAGGCATTGAGGCTATGCATCAAACTCCTTCTTTAGAAGAAGATCATCAAGTGTTATCTGAGAGACTATTTCACCTTCAGAAACAATCATCTATGGCCAAAAAGAGAGGAAAAGGGAAACAAAAGCAAAAAGATAGTAGTCCACAGCGTGTAAGAAGAAGTTCCAGGCTTAAAGGGAAGTTGAGGAAAACACAAACGAAAGGACCCCATTTTATTGATTTGGGAGAAGAAACCTCTGAAGAAACTCCATCTAGCCATAGTCCATCTCATTCTCAGTCAGACAATGAACATAGTTCATTTCATTCTCAGTCAAACATTGAACATAGTCCGTCTCATTCTCAGCCAGACGTTGACATGAGCCCTTTTCAGCCAGATTTTGAAGACAATTCTCCTCCACGGAATTTTGGGGACAACCCAATGAAAATGACACCTGAGATAGACCCAAAGAAGCAAGAAGAGTATGATTATATAGAATCTTTAGAAAAAGCAGCCACGGGTCCCAGTACTTCATCCACTCAGCCTCACACAGCACAAGAAGATCTAGTCCAATCATTGAAACAAGAAGTCTTTGAGTTGGAGGTTTTAAATAAACACATTAAAAATGAAAATGAGGCATTGAAGGAACAAATAAAATTGGACAAGATCATTCATGACAATACCATGCTACATCTGGGACTATGGCAGAAAAAGAACAGGAAATTGAAGAAGAAATGCCAGAAGTTAAGTAGAGCACTGGTTAATATCAAATTCAGATGCTTGATGAAGAAGCCCATGATGTTAGCAGCACCAAGGAAGAGGAGAAGAGGACTGGATGTACTGGCTGAAGTGTCAAGGCATATGAATTGAAGAAGGATTATCAAAATTTTGGTTGCATGAGGACATGCAACACCTTCACAGTGGGGGTATGTTGAGTCCCAAACTTGCATCTTTCTTATACACCTTTCTAGACCTTTTTCATTCACCTCGACCTTCTAAGTCATCAATATCATTGCATATTAATTGTAAAAGAGAATTTAAAATGGTTTTTAACTATGTTTTGTGTCTACTGTTTGAATTAGATTTTTGCTTATTTAGCTGTGAAATCTTGTCACTTTCCACAGATGTTGCAACTTTCCGCAACCATTTTGTTAAATTCTATATTGCAGGTGTCTTCAGGCAAATCGAGCCACATGGGCAAGTTAGAAATGACATGGACATGGATCGTGTCCTATTGGCTCGGTCGAATTCACCTAAGAAGGCTGTGGTCAAAGGTGGCCAAGTGGTGGTCAACCGAAGAGTCCCACGGTGACAGAACTCTGTTTCTCATCACGTGGAGATTTGCGTGGCCGTTTCTAAATCTCGGGAGACACATCAACACCTGTAAACGGCTCCATAAGCTGAATCCAACATCCACTCTCCATAGATTTAATCCTCACGGCGGCCATAATGCTAGATCTCTGGACGTGATGGTTCACGTGTCTTCTATCAGCGCAGACTTTAGGGAATTAGTTATATCTCCCTATGTTATAAATAATGCGTTCTCATACTCATAATTGTTAGATCTTCTTTAGCTCTGTAATGTAATTGCGTCGCCATTGTGCTGTGACATTATCTCTCTGTTATGACCGCATTTTAATATATGAGAAGACTATGTTCATAAGCGTAATTCGTATTTGAAAGCTGCTCCCCAAGGTCTGTGCAGAGGGCCCCTGCACACGCTGAGGTTTTGTGTATTACTATATAGTTTCATGCTTCATTTCTTTATGTTCATTGTGCCATAATCATTCATGTGTATATAGATTACATCTTTCATGGTATTTACATTTCATCTTTGTCCATAATCTTTCATGTTTTATATTTTACTTCTGTCCATAATCTTTTATGTTTTATGTTGTTGTTAACTGATCAGTGCTCTTGTTTCAGATTACAATAGGCAGCCCGGGCATTTGCACATCTTTTTATAATGACTAATGACATGGAATCAATATTGTCCTTCTGCTAATTTTCTTTTCTTAGTTTTTGTTTAAATCCAGCACTGTTTTGTTTATTTCAGTCTTGCACATTTGCTTTAGTAGTTAGATTAGATATTAAATTGCTCATGTCATTTTCAGTTACCTCCGAAAGCCATAGCGAGACTAATGGTGAGGAATTGAAGTATGAGTGTGTAGTTTGATATTAGTTTACTTTTCTACAAGTTAGATATTAAACTGTTCATGTCATTTTCAGTTACCTCCGAAAGCCATAGCGAGACTAATGGTGAGGGATTGAAGTATGAGTGTGTAGTTTGATATTAGTTTACTTTTCTGCAAGTTAGATATTAAATTGTTCATGTCATTTTCAGTTACCTTCGAAAGCCATAGCGAGACTAATGGTGAGGGATTGAAGTATGAGTGTATAGTTTGATATTAGTTTATTTTTCTGCAAATTAGATATCAGATTGCTCAAGTTGTTTATGATTACCTCCGAAAGCCATAGCGAGACTAATGGTGAGGGGTTAGAATATGAGTTGATGTAATTTGATTTTAGTTTTACTTTACTTGCAATCTTTTCTTTGAGTACAGTTTCTTTTATGTTTAGATAGCAGCAAGGGTAATGGTTTTCATGATCAATAGTTCATTGTTTGTTTTAACTAGAATAGTGGCACATTTTCATTTCCTTTTAATTTCGTCATTGTATGTTTCAAAATCCTTTTGAAGTTTGAAGTTTGGTAAATCATTATAAAGGACATCATTGCCTTGAACAATCATAACCATACTTGTCTTTTAGAATTTCCATCTCA